>CM076583.1:519094261-519147180 GCA_034641835.2 Pinus albicaulis | reverse complement strand
CTGTTGATCAACATTTAACATAAGTCACTGATGTTATTAAAGGTTGATAAGTTATGTATGGAACTTCATATCAAATGGTGGAATATTTGAAGAGTTGGCCAGAATGAAGTGGCAACAGTAAAGCAGGAACAGGAAGTAACGTGGCAGAACTAACGTGCGGGCCCTAAGGATCGGTATGCTATGTTTCGAATCAGTCTTATGGAAAATATGTTAAAAAATCATGTGCTTCATATAGCAAAATGTAAGGTAAATTCCTTTAGGTTAATTGGTACCGAGGCCCGTACCAGTATTAGACCTGGCACGCGGCGTCCACCTGTGTCCAGCTCACGCCCAATCCCCATACGCCACGTGCCCCATTGTCAGCGCCCTTACGACGCTTACCCTATCTACTTCACCTCCTTTTTCCCTCTACCGTTACCCTCCTAAGGCTTTGAAATGCATTTAAACGAGCTAAAAACCCACTTTAGACTTTGTAATAGGGCATAGCCCCTTTTTCAGCTAAACCTTAACCACTTCCCCATAACCCTTGCCCATGACCAAAGCACTTAAAGCCTTGGGGGGCCAATCGCAAAGCGCATATAGCGAATTTCACATGTTCGTGCCCGATCAATCTATCGCAAATATTTGCGATGTGATCCGCCCCATCGCAAAAGCGTAAAGCGCAATTTTTTGTTGGTGCCACTTTCCGTCATCGCACTTTCCTCCTTTGCGATTTGCGATCATCGCAAATCGCACCCTTCGTAGATCCGCCCCATCGCAAAAGCGCAAAGCGCAGTTTTCTGTTGGTGCCACTTTCCGCCATCGCACTTTCCGCTTTTGCGATCCGCGCTTTCCGTATTGGGTCCCACCTCGTACGTTCATTCCCGTACCCCTCATGCACATTTCTATGGCATTTCATGTGTTTCCTTTGCATTTCCACCAAAGTCTGAAGGTTTCACATTTTACCTTAAAATTTTGATGTTTCATATGTATTCCGTCATGTGCATAAGTTATTCCACGGACCATTCTACATTGTCGATCCCCACCACTTCCACTTCCCCGTGCACGGTTTTCTTAATAAGTTTGCGGATTTTTCAGGGTTTTAGCAATGGAAAATTGTCATAATATACAACCTGGACCGCAGTAGTAGAGCACATCGAAGGGCTACTCTATAGAAGCTGCAATTATGAAGAAAATCCCCGGGAGCTGCCACGACATGACATCCATGGAAGAAATAGGGTTCAAAAGCCACCAAACCCTTCAAAATCATTCAAGGGGCATATTTTTGTGGATGAAGGCATCAATAACGAAGCAAAGGGTATCAATCGAAGACCTATGAATTCAGTGTCTGGCACGAAAGATTTTAAATTCAAATTCAAAATTGGAAAACAGATAGAACTATGCCCTCCAAGTTTAATCCTAATGGGATTTCCTTTCAGAAAAGGACAGATTATTTAAAAGCTTTCATTTTCACTTTATGTCCCTGAGAAGAGTTTCTACCAGATGCTTTTACTTCATAGAGCAGCCGGAAAAAATGTGCTCAGTTCGCCACCCAGATCGCCAGCTCATCAGCGAACATCCCACCATCAGCATCAGCAACGGCCTCAACCCTTCCACACCTATGAAGTCATGTCAACTCATGATTCGGCCTCAGCGGCCCATTTAATTTTTACTGAATTAGTTACTTTTAAGTTTCGAGTTGGCTGCTTGCTCCATTCCAGCATTTTACTACTACCAGACTTTTGTTTAATTTCCTGTTTTAAAAACGGCCAAGTGCCTGACTATCCATGATGGGAGGCCTTACTCCTCATCATAAGTTTTTTTGTTCTGATAAGGACCTTTAACATATTTTGGTCATGCGAAGAAGATATTTTCTCAAAAATATATTTTCGCTGAGATAGGAAGAGGTCTATATAAGGAAGATCGAATGAGAAAAACGGGTTCCAGATTTCCTGAAGAAAATGGCGGTGTAAAAGTTTTTGTATGCTTGTCGTGGAATTATCAATGCAAATACATAGAGCCCGTGGGGTTTCAGCAAAGAGAAGTTCTAGTTATGTATGGGGATTACAGTCTTAATGCTATATAGTTCATGACTCTTTCTTTGTGATATTGTATCATTGTTCTCTCCATTGTTTTCAATTTCCTTTTATCGTGTCTTGGAATGCGAGTAACCTGCCAGCTCGAGTGTGAATTTATCACTGTCTGATACTCATGCTTTAATGGTCTATGTTGATTTAAATATGGCTCATACACGATATGTCGTCCCGCTCAACACATCATTCATATTTCCTCTTTATTAAACATCGTGGAATGTTACTCTTACTAAACTGATTGATATGTATGGATTCTTAGTTCCTAAGCCCATATTATGTTGAAATATGTTTTCCGAGCACCATTTCATTGGTAGTTAGTACTCCCCTTGCACTTTCTGCGCATCAAATATTTTTCTGTTTAAAATACCTATATGTCTTTGAGAAACTGGCCCTCTCTGATGAAAGTTGTCTCTAAGTTGTCTGAAGTATATATGTATTGAAGATTCCCTTCTTGTTTCTACAGTTTTTTTATAGCTAGCTAAATCTGAAGGTAGTTTGGTCCCATCCATATGATGATGCTTTGCACAAGTTGAAAAGGTAGAGATTCCTAAGTTGATAATGAGCCTGAAATATACTTTACACTCCCTACTGTTTAAGATGTCCTAGGCACTGGTCTTTGGCAACTCAAGGCTGTCTCTAGGAGCTACAACATCTTTTTGGTGCCGTTGCTGGGGACGAAGTTGAAATAAATTAAAATCCCTGGGCCTCGACAAACCTATCCACTCTTCAGTTAGGTGAGCATGAAGAGTTGAGAGTTGTACATTCCTCACCTTGGCGACTCCACATTTGTGTTGTAAGTTAATTTTTTTGCAGTCCTGGCTCCTCGTAAGCCGCACCTGAGGTCAGATACGTCTTAGCCAAAGACACCTTCTGTGTCTGACCCGGAAAGGATCCTACATAGAAGGGGCTGGAGGGAAAGGCAGTCAGTTCATACCGAGATTTATGAATTCTCCCTAGAAAAATTTCCATATCTTCCATCCTCTTCCTCTCAAATCGCCCAAATACAAGGCCCTGACTCCATCATAAGAGATACTGGTTACTATTTAGAGAGCCCACCTTGGGAAGGTGTCCATATCAAAGACGAAGCCGAGTCTAGCAGTACTTCGCATTAATCTTTCCACCCTACCCCTGAAGTTGAGGAGATTAAGGAAGTTACTGAAGTATCTGCTATTCAAAGCCCGACATTCTCGTTAACCCCTCAAGCCGCTGTTCACTACATCCCCATCATTATCCATACTTCACTTCCACCTTCTCCTCCTCCTCTTACAGCTCAGATTCTTGCACTACCTCCACCTCCTCCAATGGCGAATGTCCCTGGCTTCCTGCAAAATAGATACGCCCCTTTGGAGCTCCATGTGGTATTGAATGACATGCCGTAAGATTATCTAAAGATCCTGCCCAGATTCAGTGGTGAGAATGAGATTGAAGCCCATAAACATGTCGAAGTTTTCTTCTCTTTCGCAGAGAATTTTAATGTGGAACATCTGGACGTAGTCCTAAGGCTGTTCGTCCAATCTTTAGATGGGGAAGCTAGAAAATGGTTCAAGACACTTGGGGCTCGTTCTATTACTACATGGGAGGGAATGGAGGATATTTTCATCAAAAAATGGGGGGAGAAAAAGGATCATGGTAATATTCTCACTGAATTAAACACTCTGAAAAAGAAACATAATGAAGGGGTGTCAGAGTTTATTAAGAGGTTCAACAAATTGTACCTGAGTCTCCCTGCCGACATGAAGCCTCACCAAACTACTGCCAAGGTTGTTTTTGTGGCAGCGTTTGATTCTGAATTCGGTTTCTCCTTGAGAGAAAGGAATCTGGCCACTCTAGATCATGCACAGACTGACGCATTGGAGATAGAAGCTAATTTTGCCTCTACGGGAAAATCCAAGGGGAGACACGAGCAGGATACTAGAAGAAGGGGGAAAGAAGAAGCATCCACCTCAAGCCAAGACAGAGATTCAACCAATGACAAGATCGAGGAAATGAATAAGATGATCAAGAATCTCTCAAGTAAGATGGTCAAGCTTGAGATGGAGGCCAAGAATTCACCGCCTAAGAATTTCAATAATGCTCCCAACAGAGGGTACAACCCTCAAAACCGGAAGCCACCCTTGCAGATCCTACAAAGGGAACGAAAGGAGCAGCCCGACCAAGTACCACACCCTTTGTACTTGGAAGGTCAAGTTGATGGTTCTGCCGAGGATACCACATATGAGGAAGAGGAGTCCTATCTAGCTTATGCAAGCAGCGACGAAGTAGAGTGCCCCCTGCATGCGATGGAAGCAGGGGAAGTGTCAGCACAAGGAAAAAATGACGAAAGCACCGAGGATCCGGAGATTGATGATTACTGAAAGAAGTTTGTCGACTTCATGTAGGCTCAGTTTAACAAGAAATATGATCTCAGGTCTTCTAGGAAGAGGACCCGCACCCAAGATGAAGAGGAGGACACACCCCAAAAGTCAGCACCTGCTCAGGAGGAGACAGCTCAGAAAGCCCCTGAGAGAGGTAAGAAACCTCTTGACCAACCTTTACATTTTTACACTCAAACTCCTTCATCTTTGCAAGCAACCACACCTCCTAATGTCAAGCCAGTCATAAAGGAAGTCAAGCCTCTCCCACAGAACACAGACTCTAAGGAGAAAGAATCTAAAGAGGTGTCGATAAATAAGTCCTCCTCCGCTTTCAGTCTACAAAAAGAGCTAGAGAAAATAAAAATCCCAGTTCCCCTGACCGAATTGTTAAAGCAACCTACATATCAGTCCCAGGTCACGTCCTTCATGCTTCCCCCAGAAGTAATATACATCCCTGACAGTCTCAACTTACAAGAAGAAAGACCTATGGTAGTGTTTGGTCCACATGTCGAAGAGTTAGACCCCACTACACCTCCCTTCTACGTGTCTTTGGTAATCCATGACCTATTGCTCCACAATTGTATGTTAGACTCTGGGGCCTCCCACAATCTTATGCCTCTATCTATCATGGAACAATTAGGAATCCAGATCACTCTTCCATATCAGGACCTGTACTCATTTGAATCCAAAAGAGTTAAGTGCTTGGGCATGATTAAGGACCTGGTGGTTAACCTGGCCCAAATCCCAGCTAAAAGTGTAGTAATGGACATTGTGGTGGCAGACATCCCAACCCGTTTTGGTATGTTACTATCAAGGTCCTGGGGAACAAAAATTGGTGGGTTAATCAAAATATATCTAACATATGCCACCATCCCAATTTTTGGCGGGCAGGAGAGGAGATTATACAGGGAGACCAGATTTGTAAAAACGGTTACCAAAGCTGACAGTTCGGAAAATTCACCGGTCTACAGTAAGGATAGAGATTTTTCATGCTTGATGTTAGAAGAAGATTACAATTATTCTCAGGAACCTTCCTTATGTCAGATTAGGACTCAACAATCCTCAGAAGGCCATGAAACAGGGTTATGGACTCTACATTTCGACAGGGCAAATTTGAAGGAAGGTAATGGTGCTGGAGTTTTATTGATTTCCCCTACAGGAAAATGGGTCCCACTGTCTTTCAAATTAGAGTATGAAGCCACCAATAACGTGGCTGAGTATGAAGCACTTTTGATGGGGCTACAGGCAGCCAGGAATATGAATATACAAACCCCGAAGGTCTTGGGTGATTCAGAATTGGTGGTCCGACAGATCAAAAATCAATGTCAAGCTAAGAATCCTCGTTTAAGAGCTTACAAAAATGAAGTATGGGACATGGTGGAGAAATTTTTCTCAGCTTTTAACATTCAGTTTATGCCCCGGGAGCAGAACAGGATGGCTGATTCACTTACAGTAGCTGCCAACACCTTCCGTCCACCCCAAAATCCCCTCCTGAGGTACGAGATAGAAGTAAGGTACCGACCTTCGATTCCAGACAATGTCAAATACTGGCAAGTGTTTGAGGATGATGAACAAGTGAAAATATTTCTAGAGACAGTTGGGGAGTTCTCTAATATGGAAATTGATTGTTGTGAGGAAGATGATGTTGAGAACCAACTAGAAAACAAGTGGGAAGAAAAAATGGCCGGGAGAAAAGTGTTACAGCTGAAGGGAAATGTCATCCCTAGAGGCCTGGTGCCCCTAGAAAGGCTGTTTGAAAAAAATGATGTCCCCAGGCAGCCCAACAAAATGACAGACGAAAACTAAGTAGAGGACCTAAATCTGGGTACTGAGGCTGAACCCAAGATTGTGAAATTATCCAGGAAGGTCCCGGATGGTTATAAGGAGAAGTACCTGCAATTATTTCAGTCTTATAGGGATGTATTTGTGTGGTCCTATCAAGACCTGAAGACGTTTTATATCAGCCTTTTGCAGCATGAAATTCCCCTGAAGGCAGATGCAAGGCCTCACAAGCAGAAGCTCAGACAAATAAATCCTCTGTTACTCCCCTCCATTGAGAAAGAAATCAAGAAGCTTTTAAAGGCCAAAATAATTGTGCCATTGAAGTACTCTGAATGGGTGGCAAATCTGGTCCCTGTCCGAAAGAAAAATGGAGAAATAAGGTTGTGCATTGATTTCAAAAATTTGAATAGAGCCTCCCTGAAAGACAACTACCCATTACCGAAGATGGACCACATTCTGCAGAAAGTGGTGGGGGCCTCTAGAATGTCTATGATGGACGGTTTTCGGGTTATAACCAGGTGGCCATACTCCCAGAAGACCAGAAGAAGACTGCTTTCACCACGCCCTGGGGTACATTCATGTACGCTAGGATGCCTTTCGGGCTGATTAACGCAGGAGCCACATTTCAAAGGGCTATGGACATAGCCTTTGTTGGGGAACAAGATAAATTTATGGTGGTGTATCTGGATGATATTACAGTGTTTTCGAAAGATGATGCCGAGCATATTCAACATTTACAGAGAACTTTTGAAAAATGCAGAAGGTATGGTCTTTCCCTAAATCCTTAGAAATCTTTGTTTGCATTAGAAGAGGGTAAGCTCCTAGGGCACATTGTAACTAAGGATGGGGTCAAGATTGATCCTAAAAGAGTAGAGGTTATAAATGGCATCTCCCTCCCCAGGAATAAGAAAGAAGTCCAGGTGTTCTTAGGGCGTATCAATTTTCTGAGAAGATTTATCCCTAACTATGCTGAGATAGTTAGGCATATAACAGATATGTTAAAAAATAATAACGAGGTGAAATGGTCACCAGAATAGAGGCAGGCCTTTGCCAGGATAAAGAATGCATTTGCTGAGGCTCCTGTGCTGGAAACGCCAGATTTCACTGAACCATTTATGATTTTCTCTTTCGCATCACCTCATACAGTGGCTGGAGTGCTCCTACAAAAAGACGAGGATGGGTATGAACAACCCATTGCTTTCTTTAGTCAGGTGCTTTATGACGCAGAATTGAAATAAAATATATTGGAAAAGCAGGCCTATGCCCTGGTAAAGTCCCTCAAGGAATTTCGCATGTATATTCTGCAGTATCACATTACTGCATTTGTACCCACCGCAGCAGTTAAAGATATCCTCGTTCAAGGTGACAGCGAAGGAAAAAGGGGTAAGTGGATTGCAAAGATACAGGAATATGATCTGGACATCAAACCCACTAAGTTGATTAAAGGGCAGGGGCTAGCAAGAATTTTATCAGAGTCAAATCATCAAGCTTTGGGCATCAATTTATCTATGATTGCAAATCAAGATTCTGAGGAACATATAGGGCAACAAGAAGTGGAAATGGCCACTCAGAAAATACAGATAAAGTATCTTACTAGTCCTTGGTACAAAGAAGTAGTTAAGTATCTCCTAACACTCAGCTGTCCACCCAGCTGTGATAAATCAAAATACAGAGTATTGAGGCTAAAATCACAAAAGTACATGGTTGCCAATGGTCAGCTATATTGGAAAGATCTTTCAGGCATACTGTTATTATGCCTCACAGAAGACGAAGTGAAGAACATAATGACCGAATTTCATGAGGGAATCTGTGGAGGACATTACAGCTGGAGGAGCATAGCTCAGAAAATTCTGAAGGCTGGTTTCTACTGGCCCAAACTATTTGAAGAAATCTTTGCTTGGGTTAGAGCATGTGAAAAATGTCAGAAATTTGCCAAAAAGAAAAAGTTGGCAGCTCTGCCCCTGATTCCTGTACATGACAATGAACCTTTCAAACAGTGGGGAATTGACTTCATAGGCGAGATTCACCCACCCTCAAGTGGAAAGCACAAATGGATCCTGACTGCCACGGATTATTTCACAAAATGGGTGGAAGCCATACCTGCACGAAATGCTACAGACACTGTGATAATAAAATTTATGGAAGATAACATTATATCCAGGTTTGGATGCCCTGCTAGAATAGTCACTGACAATGCACAAGCCTTCAAATCTACAAAATTTGTGAATTTCTGTCGGCAATATAATATCTCTCTGGGTCACTCTACAGCTTACTACCCACAGGGAAATGGTTTGGCGGAATCATCAAATAAAACACTGGTGAGAGCTCTAAAGAATACAATAAACGAAAACCAGAGGAATTGGGATTCCCAACTGAAGTTCGCTCTGTGGGAAAACAGAATTACTAGTAAAAGAGCAACTGGGAAATCTCCCTGTGAGTTAGTATATGGACGAGCAGCTGTGTTCCATATACAATTAGCTTTACCCGTGGCTCGTTTTATGCAAGAAGCTCATGAGGAACCAGATGGCATGACCAGAAGAATTAACCAGCTGGTGGAACTTGAAGAAACGCGTAATCAGGTGAATCTGAGGCTAATAGAATACCAGGAGAAAATGAAAGAGCTGTTTGATCAACATGCTAAAGACAGAAAGTTGCAGGTAGGGGACCTAGTACTCAGGTGGGACGTGCGAAGGGCTGATAAAGGAAAGAACGATAAATTCGACCCCCTTTGGTTCGGCCCTTTCAAAATTGCAGAACAAGGTGGCAACAATACTTTTAGGCTGGAGAATTTGCAGGGGGATTTGTTGGACGCCCCTGTCAATGGTCAATTCCTCAAGCCTTATTTTCAGTATTGATCCGGGCCGAGAGGGCCCGATGTATCATATTGTATATTATTTCCTGTTTTACGCGTTGTTTTAATAATGTGTGTTGGTTGAAGAATCATGAAGAGAAGAGGTAAAAAGCCAAAAGGGATGAGAAGTGGCGTTCACAGAAGACTAACAGGTGGTCTGCATATTTCTCGACACATTCAAGGATGAACGTTCCGTCTCCAGGTGGAGCCAATGTTGATCAACATTTAACATAAGTCACTGATGCTATTAAAGGTTGATAAATTATGTATGGAACTTCATATCAAATGGTGGAATATTTGAAGAGTTGGCCAGAATGAAGTGGCAACAGTAAAGCAGGAATAGGAAGTAACATGGCAGAACTAACGTGCGGGCCCTAAGGATCGGTATGCTATGTTTTGAATCAGTCTTATGGAAAATATGTTCAAAAATCATGTGCTTCATATAGCAAAAGGTAAGGTAAAGTCCTTTAGGTTAACTGGTACCGAGGCCCATACCAGTATTAGACCCGGCACGCGGCGTCCACCTGTGTCCATCTCACGCCCAATCCCTATACGCCACGTGCCTCATTGTCAGCGCCCTTACGATGCCTACCCTATCTACTTCACCTCTTTTTTCCCTCTACCGTTACCCTCCTAAGGCTTTGAAATGCATTTAAACGAGCTAAAAACCCACTTTAGACTTTGTAATAGGGCCTAGCCCCTTTTTTCGCTAAACCTTAACCACTTCCCCATAACCCTTGCCCATGACCAAAGCACTTAAAGCCTTGGGGGGCAAATCTCAAAGCACATATCGCGAATTTCACATGTTCGTGCCCGATCAATCTATCACAAATATTTGCGATGCGATCCGCCCCATCGCAAAAGTGCAAAGCGCAGTTTTCTGTTGGTGCCACTTTCCGTCATCGTACTTTCCTCCTTTGCGATTTGCGATCATCGCAAATCGCACCCATCGCAAAAGCGCAAAGCGCATTTTTCTGTTGGTGCCACTTTCCGCCATCGCACTTTTCTCCTTTGCGATCCGCGCTTTCCGTATTGGGTCCCACCTCGTACATTCATTCCTGTACCCCTCATGCGCATTTCCATGGCATTTCAAGTGTTTCCTTTGCATTTCCACCAAAGTCTGAAGGTTTCACATTTTACCTTAAAATTTCAATGTTTCATATGTATTCCGTCATGTGCATAAGTTATTCCACGGACCATTCTCCATTGTCGATCCCCACCACTTCCACTTCCCCGTGCACGGTTTTCTTAACAAGTTTGTGGATTTTGAAGGGTTTTAGCGATGGAAAATTGTCATAATATACAGCTTGGACTGCAGTAGCAGAGCACATTAAATGGCTACTCTACAGAAGCTACAATTATGAAGAAAAGCCCCGGGAGCTGCCACGACATGACATCCATGGAAGAAATAGGGTTCAAAAGCCACCAAACCCTTCAAAATCATTCAAGGGGCAGATTTTTGCGGATGAAGGCATCAATAACGAAGCAAAGGGTATCAGTCGAAGACCTATGAATTCAGTGTCTGGCATGAAAGATTTTAAATTCAAATTCAAAATTGGAAAATAGAGAGAACTATGCCCTCCGGGTTTAATCCTAATGGGATTTCCTTTCAGAAAAGGACAGATTATTTAAAAGCTTTCATTTTCACGCTATGTCCCTGAGAAGAGTTTCTACCAGATGCTTTTACTTCATAAAGCAGCCGGAAAAAATGCACTCAGTTCGCCACCCAGATCGCCAGCTCATCAGCGAACATCCCACCATCAGCATCAGCAACGGCCTCAACCCTTCCACACCTATGAATTCATGTCAACTCATGATTCGGCCTCAGCGGCCCATTTACTTTTTACTGAATTAGTTACTTTTAAGTTTCGAGTGGGCTGCTTTCTCCACTCCAGCATTTTACTACTACCAGACTTTTGTTTAATTTCCTATTTTAAAAACGGCCAAGTGCCTGACTATCCATGATGGGAGGCCTTACTCCTCATCATAAGTTTTGTTGTTATGATAAGAACCTTTAACAGATTTTGTTCATGCGAAGAAGATATTTTCTCAAAAATATATTCTCGCTGAGATAGGAAGAGGTCTATATAAGGAAGATCGAATGAGAAAAACGGGTTCCAGATTTCCTGAAGAAAATGGCGGTGTAAAAGTTTTTGTATGCTTGTCGTGGAATTATCAATGCAAATACACAGAGCTCATGGGGTTTCAGCGAAGAGAAGTTCTAGTTATGTATGAGGATTCCAGTCTTAATGCTATATAGTTCGTGACTCTTTCTTTGTGATATTGTATCATTGTTCTCTCCACTGTTTTCAATTTCCTTTTATCTTGTCTTGGAATGCGAGTAACCTGCCAGCTCGAGTATGAATTTATCGTTGTCTGATACTCATGCTTTACTGGTCTATGTTGCTTTAAATATGGCTCATACACGATATGTCGTCCCGCTCAACACATCATTCATATTTCCTCTGTATTAAACATCGTGGAATGTTACTCTTAATAAACTAATTGATATGTATGGATTCTTAGTTCCTAAGCCCATATTATGTTGAAATATGTTTTCCGAGAACCATTTCATTGGTAGTTAGTACTCCCCTTGCACTTTCTGCGCATCAAATATTTTTCTGTTTAAAATACCTATATGTCTTTGAGAAACTGGCCCTCTCTGATGAAAGCTGTCTCTAAGTTGTCTGCAGTATATATGTATTGAAGATTCCCTTCTTGTTTCTACAGTGTTTTTATAGCTTGCTAAATCTGAAGGTAGTTTGGTCCCATCCATATGATGATGCTTTGCACAAGTTGAAAAGGTAGAGAGTCCTAAGTTGATAATGAGCCTGAAATATACTTTACACTCCCTACTGTTTAAGATGTCCTAGGCACTGGTCTTTGGAAACTCAAGGCTGTCTCTAGGAGCTACAACAGACACAACCACCTAATGATGATCCTAGACCTCTCAACACTGCCTCTTCAACCCTTGGCAGATAGACACTAGTACAATTTTTACAATAATGTATTTACAATGACTTAGTACAAAGAAACCTTTACAATGATTGTATGCAGTGATGCCTACTTGAAGACTTCATATGATGAGCTTCTTATTGCTGTTATGCACCTTGGTTGTAGCTCTTGTCATGCTACCTTCTGCTACACCTGGATTTTCTTTTCTGCCATAGAAAGTCTGGTCCTTTGCAACCCTTGACAACACATGATCTAGCTTTTTCTTGCCTTCTAGGAGCTTGATATTGAATTTGGTGTGTCTCTGTTATTTCAGATCCTCAATATCTGATTTTTAGTCCTAAGTTAGTCCTATGAGTCATCTTTCCAATGCCACAGGTCTGACCCAATTTGGATTCTTCAAGAGAGAGTTATACCTAATCTCTCACAATTCCCTAATTATGGATTGTTTCAACAGAGTGCAATTGTACGGCATGCCATGTATCACTGTCTCTTCATTTAGCTCTGAACTTGATAGAGAAAAAACCATAGAATTTTCAATATCTACCACTTTTTACGGAATTCCAATCCGATACTCAGAGAGAGATTTATGACAATTTTACCAAGGTCACTTCTTTGAGATGAATTTCAGAAGCTTCCTCAGGATTTCGGCTTTGCCTCATAAACGTTTTAGCTTTTGAACCTTCGTATAGAAAAATTTAGAGCAAAAATTCCACGATCACCTGTTTCAGATGGCCGAATCCCTTGCCTAAGGAGGAAATGAAGATCAAAATTTATATAAATGCTTAAGTTGAGAGAGGCTTCAACAAGTGAACGTGGGAGGGATTTTAGGAGCTTAAAAAATATTAATTATGACTTTTCAATGACCCATGCCCCAACCCCATGGGGGTTTAGCCCACTAACTGGGGGTACAAACTTCAAACATGAATATCTCTCAAACCATGAAGAATTACATGGCGTGCCATATATCAACGGAAACATCTCAACAAGTAGAAACCATAAAAAGAATTATTGGTCCAGAATATATTAGTTTGGTAGGTAAAAATTCTCATGCAATATTGGGTTATCACCTGGTGTTTCTTGGGTTGACATCAATGACAACCGCTGATCAACAATCTCCCCCTTTGGCATTGATGGAAACACAAGTACTCCCCCTACGATCATGACACCTCTTCCTACAACATTCTCTCCCCCTTTGACATCAATGGAAAAGGGTAACGCCCCCTGAAACACAACCATCTTGTAGACCTGTAATCTACTTCCACTCCCCCTTTATATTCTGAAAAAGGAAAATCTAATGAGAACTTGGGAGAATCCCAAGCTTCTGGCAAAGATATTCCAATGCTGGTGAATATTTAATATGTGGTTCTTTTGGTGCTGCTTCGAATCTTGCTACTTGTCCAACTGCTTGCATAACATCTGGTCAGGAGGTTGTTGCATATAGAAGAATACTAATCATAGATCTGTACAACCTTTGATCCACATCCTTAGATGAGTCGTCTATGCTCATTTTGCAACCTGTTACCATTGGAGTAAGGATGCGTTTGCAATCTTCCATTTTAAATTTCTTGAGCATTTCCTTGATGTACTTGGCTTGACATATATTCCTTTCTCTTGCTGAGATATTTGAATCCCTAAGAAGTATGTCACCTCACCAAGTAAAGACATCTCGAAATCACTTTGCATATTTGTAGCAAACTTCTTACTTAGTCGATCATCATTGCTACCAATTATTGTATCATCCTCTTTAGCTATTAGACATGCTTTAGTTGCTTCATCCAGAACATATATGTCGTTTAGAGCTCGACTTGCTATAGCCAAAATTTCACCACACACGCCTTTCCTGATTTCACATTTCGTGGAGTTGAATAGTATTGTGTGTCCTTGATCACACATTTGTCCAACACTGAGCAGATTGTGATTCATGTATTCAACCAATAGAACATTCTTGGCTAGAGAATCTTTTCTTTTGAGAGTGACAGTACCTGATCCTATAACATTTGAAGATCCATCATTTCCAAAGGACAAAGTTTCTTCCTTCTTCTCTTTTAGAGATAAAAATTTATTTCTATCTCTAGTCATATGTGTTGAGCAACTGCTATCAACATACCACGCATCTTTTTTCTTTTGAGCCTTGAAAGCAAGAGCAAAATTATCATTCTTCTTCTTCCTCCATGTTCATTCATTCTGTGGCTTCGAAGATTCTTCTGGAGGATTTTCAAGTTTGCAATCTTTGGCTATGTCTCCAATGTTTCAACATTTGTAACATTCAATATTATTTCTTAAATTTTAAAATCTATTGATGTTTCGCTGAGCCCTGAGAGGTACATATTTGACAGATCTCCTGGAATTGTATTTGTTCCTAGGGTACATGTGACATTCTATAGCTTTATGACCAAATTTTCCACATGAATAGTAGTAGCCATAAAAAATATGTTGGTACTTGGATGGAAATTTTTGTCGAGGAATTGTCTTCCAAGGCTGTTCTTATGAATCTTGTCCAATGAAGTCTACATGTATGTCAAATCTCATAGGTTCATCGTATTTTATTGTAGAAGGTGCTGCTTCTTCTTCTTTATAACCAATGCTAGTTTTGTCATTGTAAGATTGTTGATTGTTGATGAGTTCTTCCAATGCCCTTGAGTTGTTGGCATAGTTTTGGATAGTTTTTCCTTTCTTCACTTCCTCATGTAGCAAGACTACTTCGGCTTCAAATTCTTCCCTTTCTTGGTTGCTTTCTTCCAACTTCTTTTGAAGTGACTTTTCAATGCATTTGTGTTCTTCAACTTCAATTTTGAGACCTTGAACTTGTTCTTCAAGATTTTTGGAATGGTTCTTCTCTGGCATGAGATCTTTTATAAGCTTGATTGCTTCCTCATAAAATTCTTCTATGGTCCATCCTTCTTCTTCATTGTTTTATACCTCTTGTTTATTGTGCTTGGGTTTATTGTGATTGGCCATAAACAATACTCTCTCATTGTCTTCTTCTTCACTGTCATTGTCTTCATCGGATGATGAGCTATCTTCTTTAGAGAAAAAGTTCCTTTTGGATCCTTGCTTGTTGAATTTTTTAAAGCCTTTCTTTCCTTTTGAGTTTCCATTACTTCTGTTTGGAAATTTTCCTGCAAAATGCCCAACCTCATTACAGCTGAAACATATCAATGGAAGTTTACCTTTGAATTGTCCCTTACCAATTTTTATTTTTCTCGTGAAGTAAGCATATCCTTCATCTAAAAGACCTTCTTCATCATATTCCTTTCCTTCACACTTGTAGGTGCATGTATTTTCAATTGAAGGTTGTTTATCCTTATTGGTTTTCTTAGATGCAACGAATGTAGTTTCTAGATGCGAAGTACCCTCTTCTTCATCAAGTCTCATTTCATATGCTATGAGAACTCCATGTAATTCCTTTTTGCTGAGTTTGTCCAGATTTGCACTGTATTATAAGACCGGTACCTTTGGGTTGAATCTCCCTGGTAACGTTCTAAGAATCTTCCGTATAATAGTCTTCTCGTCAACTGGCTCTCCCAATCCTTCCAGAGTATTTCTTATTTCGTCAATGTACTGGAAGTATGCAGCAATGTTGCAATATTCTTTTATTCTAAGTTGCTCAAATTTTGCTCTATATATTTGAAGCTTTGCTTCTTTGACATTTGAGTCACTTACATATATATTCTCAAGCTTGTCCCATACATTTTTGGCAGTTTTACAACTCAACATATTATGATAAGAAGATTCAATAAGTCCACTGATAATAATATTCTTTTCTTTTGCATCATTTTCCAAATTCTTCTTACCTTGTTCATCCATAGTTGATGTAAATCCATTTTGAACAGTGTCCCATACTTCGTAATCTTGCGCCAAGAGATAGACCTCCATTCTTCCTTTCTAGAGTGCATAATTATTTTCATTGAATAGAGGTACACCATTCTTGGTATGATCCATGACCTCCTTCCAGCTGTTAAACTGTTATTGAAGGAACCAAGCTCTGATACCAATTGTTGGAAATACTGGGGGGGTGAATCAGTATTCCTTTCAATTAGAGAATTAGTTAATCTTCAATTATTATCAGTGTTTGTACAATGATAGCAGCAAACAAGAGGAACACAAATGCACACAATTTTTAAGGTGGAAACCCACTCCGGGAAAAAAACCACCTAATGCTTTTCTAATAATTCTTCAATATTCAACTCCAATTGAAAATAAATCTCCAACTTCCTAGAATCTAGAAAATCATTTTTATCTAGCTCCCATTGGATGGATGCTCCAATGCCCGATATTCTTCAATAGTCAACTGAATGGATGCCCCAACACCCAATGAGCTACAACTCACCCTAGCACCACCCTACAACCCTATAGAAGAATAAAAGAAGAATGGACTCACGTACCAGGGAAAATGATCCACTTTACAATGATATAGAATGATGTAGAAGAAGAAGATATACTAGACCATAACCCCAATTTTGACATAACCACCTAATGATGATCTTAGACCTCCCAACATTGCCTCTTCAACCCTTGGAAGATAGACACTAGTACAATTTTTACAATAATGTATTTACAATGACTTAGTACAAAGATACCTTTACAATGATTGTATGCAGTGCTGCCCACTTGAAGACTTCATATGATGAGCTTCTTGTTGCTATTATGCACCTTGGTTGCAGCTCTTGTCATGCTAGCTTCTTCTACACCTTGCTTTGCTTTTCTGACATAGAAGGTCTGGTCCTTTGCAACCCTTGACAACACATGATGTAGCTTTTTCTTTCCTTCTAGGAGCTCGATATTGAATCTGGTGTATCTATGTTATTTCAGATCCTCAATATCTAATTTTTGGTCCTGCAGTAGTCCTATGAGTCATCTTTCCAATTCCATAGGTTTGACCCAATTTTTATTCTTCAAGAGAGATTTATACCCAATCTCTCACAATTCCCTAATTATGGACTGTTTCAGCAGAGCGCAATTGTACAACGTTCCATGTGTCAATATTTCTTCATTTAGCTCTGAAATTGATAGAGAGAAAACTACATACTATGAAATATCTACCAACTTTTACGGAATTCCAATCCGATACTCAGAGAGAGAGTTATGACAATTTTACCAGGGTGACTTCTTTGAGATGAATTTTACGAGCCCGCAAAAACTCTGACTTCCACAGATAATATCTCCAAAAATGTTCCGTACCTTGATCTAAAATTTTTACAGCTGCTTCCTCAGGATTTCATCTTTGCCTCATAAAAAATTCAGCTTCTGAACCTTCGTATAAAAAAATTTAGAGCAAAAATTCCACGATCACCTGTTTCAGATGGTCGAATCCCTTGCCTAAGAAGGAAATGAAAATCACAATTTATATAAATTCTTAAGTTTAGAGGGGCTTCAACAAGTGAACGTGGGAGGGATTTTAGGAGCTTAAAAAATATTAATTATGACTTTTCAATGACCCATGCCCCAACCCCATGGGGTTTTAGCCCACTAACTGGGGGTACAAACTTCAAACATGAATATCTCTCAAACCGTGAAGAATTACATGTCGTTCCATATATCAACGGAAACATCTCGACAAGTAGAAACCATAAAAATCATTATTGATCTAGAATATATTAATTTGGTAGGTCAAAATTCCCATACTAAATTGGGTTAGCCCCTGGTGCTGCTTGGGTTGACATCAATGACAATCGCTGATCAACACTGTAATGTTGCACCAACACTGGTATAAGTCTCCTCCTCCTCGTGCGTCTCCTGAATAGTGCATGGGACTCTAAATTTCAAGAGATGAAGACCACTTTGAAATTATGCAAGTGTTCCTTCTCCTGATGCAAGTACTCCTGCAGCAAGTTTCTCTTCCTCCAGAATAATAATATGGACATATTCCCTTGGATTCTCCAGTTTCTTCTTGTCAAAATTCTTGATCAAAATTTGAGTAAAATATGCATATGCAGTCACTCTTGCATGTCTCAAATGGTTGAACCACCAAATGTTTGCTTCACCCTCAAGGTGCAGCGCTGAAATCTCAAGAGATTCTCTTTCTATTGCTGGATGTATTAGGAAGAATGCATCCAACTCCCTTCTCCAAGCCCTTGTTGTGCATGTGGATGACCCATCAAATATGTACAATAGAAATATATTGTGCTTTATCCATCTATGATGCAAGGTCTGCTCTCTTATTTGATCTGAATAAATTGTGGGAGAATTAGATTCTCCTTGAAATCCCTTGATCGATACTTGCACTCTCTGCAAGATAATCACTTAGAATCTCATGATATAATTTTCCTCCATCTCCATGCCTTTTATCTTCTTCTTCAAAATAAAAGGGCATAGTATATTTCTTTGGAGCTCTATGCAATACCTGTTCCTTCTTATGCTGATAGGAAGTGCATGGACCTTCCTCATCTAAAAACCCTCTAGAGGTCTCATGACATATCGCCATTCTCATTTGTTTAACCTCCTTGGAGAGTTCCTTCATATATTAGAAAATATAAGAGACAAAGCTCATTCCTTCCATATTTGTAGATTTATTCTTCTTCTACTTCTTATTCTCTTGATAGCATATTGGTTGAAACTCATAGGTTGAGCCAAGATTATACTCTGATACCACTGTAATATTCCAAAGTAGGAAAAGTAGCAATATAGCACATAAACATGGAAAATAGTAGTGAATACATCAATACAATAATATGTGAGATAAATGTACAACCATATTATTAAGCATGTAAACAATAATAGACACAAGATATTGAGGATCAAGTCACTCAAGCAATACAATACAAGCCTCCTCTAAGAAAATATGTCAATACATGAGAAATACACTGTTATACAAATGACATGAGCGATGAAAGCGTAGATTTAGGGCATAAACTGCTAAAAAAGAGATATAACGATATGTATGTGCTATTATATAGCTCAAATTGTGCTAGGGATAGAGATATATGCTCCCAAGGACTTTACCAAGACAACTCATGAAGGGTTTTCGGAAATACCCAAACACAAAAAATTTGAAATGCAGCCCTAGGGCTGAATTGTAGTTGCAACTTAATAACTATATTGAGGTGGCTGAGACTTTTATCTAAATGAATAGATCTCCTCGAATATATCCTTCCAATGAAAGGCTGATCCCTTCACTGAAAAGCAAACACCCCAAAAGAGGCACTGAAACCTCCACTGCAAATACTCAATAAAATAACACAGTCCTTGAGGAAAACTGTGTTGTAGGAGGTGGAAATAGGTTTTCTTGGTGCCAAAATATGAAATACAGCTTTTGTATCTTCCTTTCTAGCCTCCCAATGGAAAGGATGCTTCCTCCACTAAAAACTAGCTTAGAAATGGGCCCTATAAATCCTCCATTGTAACACCCTGCAACACAACACAACTCTGAATAGAAACTGCACTATAGTTGAAGACTGAAGCTTGGCATGATGCCTGGATGTGGACTATACAACTCAATAATCTCTCTTGAGTATGCACTTGAAGTCCCCCAAGGATGAGTGTGGGATTCCCGCTCGGGAACACCCTTGTACTAAACAGTACAACAGACCCTGCTAAACGGAAAAAGCATGCATTGAAATGTCACCTGACAAATCCAGATCTAAAATTATCAAAATAAATAATTATCTAACATGCCTTCTATGGCTGCCTTGCCCTTCCTTATATGCATTGTGAGCCTTCTCACCTTGGGTCCCACTCATTAAAGCCACTACTCTTATGGATACTATCACCCATTAACACTGCGTTGTCTCCCATTAATGATCCACTCCCTCCATACCAGTGCTATTGATTTGGTCAACATTGACCTTATCCACATGATTTTTCCCTTATTCACATATGGAGGTGCTTTATCCTGCTATTAAGATGATCCCTTTTCACATTAAGAGGGATTTTATTCCTACTAAAGAGATTTATGGGTATCCCTACCCACTTATTCATCTATGTAAATGATAAAAGCAAAAATTAATATTCCAATTAGTTGCATGCTAATTTAAGAATATTACAAAATATGACTAGGAATATTACTTAAACAACGGTTTAATTAATTATTCCTAGAGTAAAATCAAATAAATAAGGGTTTATTTAATTGTTCCTCATGGGGTTTCTCATTTGAACTAGAAATAACTTAATAAAATATGGTTTATTAAATTATTTCTTATAGTGAAAGCAATTTTACTATGGTAAAATTGGTCTTACATGGTGTACTTCAATCAATCTAATTGTAAATGGTTATATGACCAAAAATTGGTGTAATACAATAGGCCAACCAAGAAACCATTGCTACAGATGCAATTGATGCGGAAAAAACTTCCAATCATTCCCGCAAAGTGAAGTTCCCTTGCATATTATGTAAGGGTGACCACCTTCATAGAGATTATCCTAGTATTTACATGGTGTTAGATGTGTGTTCCATAGGCTCAAATCGACCTTCTTCATCAACCTTTGGAGATCATGTTGGTGAAAAACTATCAACTAGTGATATTTTTGGAAATACTAAGAGTGGGGGGAGGGTGTGTGAATCATTATTCCTTATAAACTATCACTTTTAAATATTTTCAGATCATTAGTTAATATTAAGTTATTTTTAATGTTTATGTAGTAACAACAGTAAACAATAGAACACAATAGGAACACATATTTTAGGTGGAAAACTCCCTCCGGGTCAAAAACCACTAAACGCTTTTCTATTAAATTCTTTAATATTCAGTGCCAAATGAATGAAAGTTACAACTTCCTATAATTCTATAAAATAATTATTCTCTATCTCCCACTATAAGGATGCCCCAATGCCATTTTTTCTTCAGTAGTCAACTGAATGGATGCTTCGACATCTTAGACCAACCTACCACGCTGAAGTGTTCACAGTCTCCAACCTGTAGGTGGATTCATGCACCAACCTAGCACCTCCCTGCCATCCTATAATGAGCAAAAATAAGACAAGAATGTGGATTCCCATACCAGGTACAATGATCCATGATACAATATGATTCATAATTATTTTTTTGAACTAGACCAATCACCCAATCACACTATGACATGCAACCAACCATAACATTGTCCAACAATGAATCATATACCTCCGAAAAATGACAAATATAACTCCCAACAATTCCTATTCAACTCTAGGTAGATTGGCTCTTTTACAATAATGACTCTTTTACAATTTTAGATTGATGATTTTTACAACATTGAGTTTTGACATGACCTGATACTTGACTTGACACTGCTTCTTGGATCACTAGCACGTGTTGAGGTATTGTTGTGCTTGCTTCAAGTAATGGTACTTTGTCACTACACGTCCTTCCAGTATGTGTCATATTTATCCTATTGTGTCCTCCTTCCTGCATATGCATTAATTAAAATGACCCACACCAATATAAAAAAAAAGACTTAGACTGTCCTACAAAACACATGTCAGAGAGATATTCAAAATTCAAATGTAAATAAGTTCAACATTTATGAACAAAACCAAAAAAAACATACATAGAAAATAATTACAATGTCCTAAAAAAATACATGTTAGAGATGATATTCAAATTCAAATACAAACACTAACCATACATACCTTGCTGTAGAAAAATTTCCATTGACTTTTGATGTGTGGTCCTTACTGTAGTGATTCTTGAATGCCTACTTTTTCTTTCCTTCTAGAAGCTCGATATTGAATATTTTGTATATATGTAATTTCAGATCTCCAAGTTATGAAATTGAATTATGTGTTATCCCTTTGACTCCTATTTCGAACCCAATAGGTATGATCTATATTGGATTCTTCAAGAAAGAGTTATGCTCAATATCCCATGATGACTTGATTATAGACTAGTTCAGTAGAGAGAGCTTGTACAAAGTGCCATGTGTCACTATTTCAACCTTTGGTCCTAAAAACGATACCCAATAAGATAAATTGTGTCCTAATTATTTCAATTTTTAATAAATTTGAATCGAATTCTCAGAGAGAAAGTTATGATGATTTCCCAAGGTCACTAGTTTGACATGGAATTCAGAATCCTGCCAAAACCCTAAGTTCCTCAGATCATATCTCCAAAAATATAGTGAATCAAGATCTGAAATTTTTTCATGAGGTTCATCAGGAGTTTAGGTCAAATGGGTTTTAATTTTAGCTTCTAAATATTCGTAGAAAAAAATTTATAAGGAAAATTCCACAATGTCCTATTTGAAGCAGCGAAATCCTTTCATAAGAGGATATGAGGGTCAAAATTTATAGAAATTATTAGGTTGAAAGGGTCTTCAAGAAGTGAACATCAGAGGGATTTTAGGTGATTAAAACAATATTAATTATTGAATATTCAATTACCACAAACCAATGGCGTTTTAGCCCACTAACTAGGGTTACTAACATCAAACACGAATATCTATGAAACCATGAAAAATGATGTCGTGTGACATATATCAACGGAAACATATCGATGAGTATAATCCATCCAAAAGACACTTGAATCATAATAGATTAATTTTTCAAGTGAAAATCTCCATGAAAGATCAAGGTGTCCCCTAGTTCTGCTTGGGTTGACATCAATGACAACCACTGATCAACAGTCTCCCCATTTGGCATTGAGGGAAACATAAGAAATCCCCCCGAAATCATGACACCTCTTCCTAATGCATTATCTCCCCCTTTGTAATCAATGGAAAAGGGTAACTCCCCTTGACAAACTGTCATCTTGTAGACCTGTACACACCTGCACTCCCCTTTTCTATGTAGTTAGATAAGAGAAAAAGTCTAATTTGGTGAAGATACTCAAATTGTTCATGAGGTAATGGTTTGGTAAATATGTCAGTAATTTTTTCCTTTTTGCCAACAGATTAAAGCATGATATTATTTTCAGAGGCCTTCTTTCTAACGAAATAATATTTAATTAGATTGTGATTTGTTTTGGAATGCATCACAATATTCTTGGAGATATTGATGGCACTGGTGTTATCGAAAAACATGGAAATAGGCTCATCAAACTTTACTTGAAGATCTTGAAAATTTTTCTTGATCCAGAGAACTTGAGTACACAAATTTGTTGCTACGATATATTCTGCTTCTGCTGTGGATAACGAGATTGAAGATTAATTTTTACTTAACCATGAAACAAGGAAACCGCCTAGATAGAATGCTACTCCACCAATACTCTTTCGATCATAAAAAATTCCTACCCAATCTACATCTGTATAAGCTTGGATAACTAGATCATTTCCTTCAGGATACCATAAACCATATTCTTGTGTGCCCTTATGATATCAAAGAATTATTTTGACGACAATAATATGAGATTCTTTTGGTGTTGCTTGGTATCTTTCTAATTGTCCAACTACTTGCATTACATCTTGATGAGAAGCTATCAGAATTAGAAGATGACCAATCATATATCTAGACAACCTCTAGTCCACATCCTTTGACGAGTATTCTAAACTTAACTTGCAACCTATTACCATTGGGGTTAGGACAAGCTTGCAATCTTCCATCTTGAATTTCTTGAGAATTTACTTGATGTACTTGGCTTGATATATAAATATTCCTTTATCTTGCTAAGATATATGAAGCCCTAAAAATTATGTCAACTCGTTAAGCAGACATTTAAAAGTCACTTTTCATCATTGTGGAAAATTTGTTACTTAATCTTTCATCGTTTCTTCCAAAGATTATATCTTCGACATATACATTGATAATTTTTAGGTTATCTTGATCCACTTTCACATAGAGATTGTTGTTGGTGCTTCCTTTCTCTAATCCTTTTTGATGTAGATATATTTAAAGACAAGCAAACCAAACTCTAGGATACTTCTTGAGACCGTATAGTGCCTTCTTTAATCTATATACGTGGTCTTCCTTTTCGGAGAGCATAAAACCTTCGAGTTCTTAAATGTAAACTTCTTATTCCAATTCACCATTTAGAAAGGCTGAATTAGCATCCATTTGGTAGACCTTAATTTTTCTCGAGCATGCATAAGCGAGAAACATTTTGATAGCTTCCATTTTGGCAATGAGAGAAAATGTTTCTTCAAAATCAATTCCTTCAACTTGTGCATATCCTTTGGAGAATAATCTTGCCTTATTCCTGGTAACTTGTCTATCCTCATTCAATTTGTTTCTGAAGACCCATTTAGTTCCAATAAAAATTTTATCCTTTGGTTGTGGAACAAATTCCCAAGTGTCGTTTTTCTCAATTTGATCCAGCTCTTCATTCACAACTACTACCAAGTGTTCATCTTGACTAGATTCCTAAAAATTGCTACACTCAAAAGTTGCTAAAAAGGAAATATGGGCTTGTTGTGATGAACGAAGTTATTGAATTATTCTTGTTCCAATTCCTTTATTTATTTTTCCTATGATTTTATTTGATGGATGATTCTTTTGACACCATTCTTTTAAATCTTTTGGAGAATTTTCTTGTACATCCTGTTGGTCATTTCTTATTTCCTCTTGGTTGATTGTTGTATCCTTATTTGATTGGTTTTGATCTCAAGCTTCTTCTTCATCCTTCACAGATCCTCCCTCAGGTCCCTTAGATTTTCTTTAAGGTACAATATCATCATCATAATTTGTAACACAATCTTCATCATATGTAACATTTTTTTTTCTACTATTTATTTTCATCTCATTTTGTAGCGTCTATAAGGCTTCCTTTTTTTGAATAACCGATGAAAATACCTTCATCAACACGGGGATCAAACTTGCCCATTTTTTTATCTTCTCTTTTGATGTAGCATTTTATTCCAAATATTTTGAAGTATTTGACATTAGTCGGCCTTCCTTTCCATAGGTTGTATGCAGTCATGTTACAATTGTTCCTTAGCATACCTATATTTATAATGAATACAATTGTATCATTTGCTTGAAACCATAATTTATCACCTAATTTTGAGTCATTTAACATTGTTCTGGACATTTCCTGTACGGTTCTATTTTTTTCTTTTCAGCAACTCGACTTTGCTGTGGTGTTCAGGTTGTTGAGAATTTCCTTTTATTCCATTTGTGTCACATTACTGCTGAAATACCTTGGAATTGAATTCCCCGCCATTATATGATATCAGACATTTTATCTTAAAATTAGTTTCATTTTAGACCAATTCCTTGTAT
Source organism: Pinus albicaulis (assembly GCA_034641835.2). Classification (NCBI taxonomy): domain Eukaryota; kingdom Viridiplantae; phylum Streptophyta; class Pinopsida; order Pinales; family Pinaceae; genus Pinus; species Pinus albicaulis. Next base: position 519,122,100 of record CM076583.1, on the reverse strand, counting down.
ATTCTAAAACACTCTAATGCCTCAATGTTTTTCTTTAATAAGTTGACGATTTCCATTTTGGTGTAATCATCTATCATTAGCATAAAATATAATTGTCTGTCTAAACCTTTTGTTCTCATAGGACCACACAAATCAGTATGTACTAATTCCAATGGACGTGATGCAAAGTGTTCTTTTGTCTTGAAGTCAATTTTTTCTCTTCTTGCCATGTCGAAAAGATTCACATATCGTATTGGTAAGTTTTTAAATTTTAGGCATTTCTCTTATTGCTTCCTTCTTGCTGATCCTCACCAGATTGTCAAAATTTATATGTCTCATTCGTTTGTGCCATAACCAAATTTCATCTTATTTCACCAAAAATCACCCTTTAAGTGTATCATCAAAAATATATATGTCATTTGTAGATATTATTGTTGTAGCCACAATTTTACCGAACTTTCCTTTCCCAATTTCACATTTCTTAGAGTTAAATAGCATCGTGTGTCCTTGATCACACATCTGTACAACACTAAGTAGATTATGATTCATATTTTCAACCAAAAACACATCCTTTGCTAATGCATTCTTGCTTCCAAGTGTGACCTTACCTGCTCCTATGAAATTTGAAGACCCGTCATTTCCAAACGACATTGTTCCATCCGTATTTTACTTCAAGGATATGAACTTATTTCTATCTCCAATCCTATGAGTTGAAAAACCACTATCAGTATACCAAATGTTTCTGTTGCTTTGATCCTTGAAAGTGATAACACATTTTTTAGTCTTATTTTTTCATATTTGTTCATTCTGATTTTGTGAGAATTCCTTTGAAGAACTTCCAAGTCTGTAATATTTAGCCGGGTGTCCAAAATTGTTACATTTGTAACATTCGACATCATCTCTCAAGTGATAAAATATGTGAATATTATGTTGTGTTCCATAATATCCATTTCTAAAAGATCTCCTGAAACTGTATTTATTCTAAACATACGTGAAACATTCTATAGCTCTATGTCCAAACCTTCCACATGAATAACAATGACCATAGAAGATAGGTTGATACTTGGGAGGAAATATTCTTTGAGGAATTATCTTACATGGTTCTTCCTATGAGTCCTGATCTCTTGAATTGGATGGGAGGTCTAACGGCTTCTTAGATTTTTCATATCCATATTTATTTGTCGTCATAGAAGGACTTGGATCCTTTTCAGGTTTTTCTTTCCAACCAAGACCAATCTTGTCACTGTTTCATTGCTGATTGTTGATGATTTCTTCCAATGCCTTTGAGTTGTTGGCATAGTTTTGAAGATTTTTTCCTTTTTTTACTTGCTTTCTTAGAGAAACTATTTCAACTTCCAATGTTTCTCTTTCCTTTAATTTTTCCCTGAGTGATTTTTCAACTCGTTTGTATTCTTCAACCTTGATTTTAAGATTTATGACCTCTTCCCTTTCTATATTTAATTTGTCTTCAAGAGTGTTGACGTGATTCTTCTCAGCCTTGATCTCTTTGATAACCTTGACTATTTCATTTTGAAATTCAACCTCAGTCATATCTTCTTCTTTGTCTCCTTCTTCGTCAGATACCTCTTGCTTATTTTGCTTGACCATAAACAATATTCTTTTATTGATTTATTCTTCATTGTCATTGTTGTTATCACCAAAAATTGGTCATCTAACCATTCCTAATTAGATGGATCAAAGTACACCATTTAGGACCAATTTTACCATAGTAAAATTGCTTTCACTATAAGAAATAATTTAACAAACCATATTTATTAAGTTATTTCTGGTTTAAACAAGAAACCCCATGAAGAATAATTAAATAATTACTTATTTATTTTATTTTCCTCTAGGAATAATTAATTAAACCATTTTTTAAATAATATTCCTGGTCATATTTGACCCAATTATGAGAAATAATTAGATAAATAATTATTTATCTTTTTCTCTAGGAATAATTAATTAAATCACAATTTAGTTAATATTCCTTGTTAAATTTGACTAAACAAATCATTATTTGTTTATTATTCTTTAAAAACATTCTTGAAATGATAAATAAATCATTTATTTGTTTATTATTTATAAATAAAGGTATTTAACCAATTTAAATACCTTTTCCCTCCAACAAAATATAATAAAATATTCCAAGCGGGTAGATCTAGATCTTGGTTAATAATATTTTATTATTTTCCATCATCGATGATAACTTAATATTTTGTTATAAATAGAAGGGGTTTTCCATTTATTATTCACTTTAATAATTGCCATTGTCACACTTTAATCATTCTCATTGTTGCTACTATTTTCTTTTTCCTCTTGCTCTCCCACTTGAGTTCAACATAAATTTTGGGTTTTTTACACCATTGAGAGAGATAAACTTATGAAGCTGAAGCATTGAGGACAACCAAGAACCCATCCCACTAAGTGGTACTTGTAACATCTACTCGTTTCCTTCACTATGTGTTATAATATATGAAACTATTCATTAAATATTATCTTGTCTATTGGATGCATGGAGCAAATACTATTTATTTTCACTGTTTAACTACTTTTAATGCATAAATCTGGGTTTTGCAACATTTTTTCCAACTACTCCTTGCATATCTAAAGATTTAAGCATCCATTTCTGTTGTTAGGGTTGTTTTTCACACACAACTAAATTAGGCTATTTTTGTACACTCACGTTAAAAATTTACGCGAACAACTATCTTCATCAGATGAGGAGCTATCTTCTTTGTAGAAGAAACTCTTCTTAAACCATTTCTTCTTTCCTTGCTTATTCAACTTCCTTGGACCTTTCTTTCCTTCAATAACAACCTCATTTTTGTGAGGAAACTTGGTTGCAACATTCCCAACCTCTCCTTAATCAAAACATATCAATTGAAGTTTACCTTTGAATTTCCCCGCACATGTTCTCTTTTTTCCTCTGAAGTAGGAAAATTCATTATCTAAAAATTCTTCTTCATCTTCTACCTTTTCTTCTTCATTACAACTGCAATTTTTCTCTTTTGGAGTATGCTTGTCCTTAATCATCTTCTTGGATGTTGTGAATGTTGTTTCTAGGTGAGATGTGTCATCCTCTTCTTCAATCTGCATTTCATATGCCATAAGGACTCCATGCAATTCATCTTTGTTGAGATTATTTAGACGAAAACTATATTCCAAGATAGATACATTTAATTTGAATCTTCCTGGCATGGTTCTACATATCTTTCATAAAACAATTTTCTTGTAGACGGGTTATCCCAAACCTTCCAATGCATTTCTTGTTTCATCAACACGCTGAAAGTATGAAACAATATTTTCATCTTCCTTCATTTTGAGTTTCTCAAAATTTTCCCTGTAAATTTGAAGCTTTTCCCCATAGTTCTTTAGTAGTTTTGCAACTTAGTGCCTTATTATAGACAAATTTTATAATCCCACTGATAATGAGATCTTTAGCCTTTGCATCATATACCATATTTTTATTACCTTGTTCATCTTGGGTCATTGTAAATTCATTTTCAATGATTTCCCATACTTTGTATCCTTGTGCCAACAAATGAACCTGCATTCTTCAACTCTAAAATGCGTTATTATTTCCGTTGAACGAAGGAAATCTATTCTTAGTATACTCCATGATCTCCTTCCATTTGTTAGACTGGCATTGAAGGAACCAAGATATAATACCAATTGCTGGAAATACAAAGAGGGGGGTGAATCAATATTCCTTATCAATTAGCACTTTTAAATATTTTAAGATCATTAGTTAATCTTAAATTATTCGTAATGTTTATCCAATAACAATAGTGAACAATAGAACACAATAAGCACACAAATTATAGGTGGAAAACCCCGTCCAGGTCAAAAACCACTGAATGATTTTCTAACAAATTCTTTAATCTCTAGCCCCAACAGAAATGAAAGTTACAAATTCCTAGAATTATAAAAAAAAAATATTATTCATCTCCCACTCGAAGGATTCCACAACGCTTTGGTATCTTTAGTAGTCAACTGAATGGATTCCCTGACATCCTAGACCGACCTACCACCCTATAATTATTAGAAATAATACAAGAGTGTGGATTCCTGTAATAGGGACAATGATCCATGATACATATGTTTCACAATGATTTTCTTGAACTAGACCAATTACCCAATCACACTATGACCTGCAACCAAACCATAAAATTATCCACCAATAACTCCTTTACCTCCCAAAAATGCCTCTTCAACTCTAGGAATATTGAATCTTTTACAATAATGAGTATTTTACAATTTCACAATGATGAATTTTACAACTGTGACTTTTCACATGACTTGATACTTGACTTGAAATTGTTTATTGGATCACTAGCAGCTGCCAAGGTACTGTTGTGCTTGTTTCAAGTAATGGCACTTTGCTGTTGTATGTCCTTCTAGTATGTGTCTAAGTTTTCCTATTGTTTCCTCCTTCCTGCACATGCATTAATGCACGATACCCACCGAATATAAAAAAAAATTACTTACATTGTCCTGCAAAACATATGTCAGATAAATATTCAAAATTCAAATGTAAATACGTTCAAAATTTATGAACAAAACCGAAAAAAACATACATACAAAATACTTAAACTCTCCTCGAAAAACACATGTCATATACGATATTCAAATTCAAATGCAAACACTAATCATACATACCTTATTGTAGCATACTTACCCTTGACTGTTGATGTGTGGTCCTTACTACAATGATTCATGAATGCATATGTTTTCTTGCCTTCTAGAAGCTCGATATTGAATTTGTTATATCTATGTAATTTCGGATCTACAAGGTCTAAAATTATGTGTTGTGGTATCTCTATGAGTCCTCTTTCCAACCCCATAGGTTTGATCGATATTGGATTCTTAAATAAATACTTATGCCCAATCTCCCATGATGACCTGATTATATATTGGTTCAATGCTATGAACTTGTACAAAGTGCCATGTGTCACTATTTTGATCTTTGGTCTTGAAAACGATATTGAATTTTATTTTTTCTTCCTCATTTTGTCACTATTTATGAAATTTTAATCGAATCCTTAGAGAGAAATTTATGATGATTTTCCCAAGGTCACTTGTTTGACATGGAATTCAGGACACTGAAAAAACCCTAACTTCCTCAAACCATATCTCCGAATATAGTGAACCAACATATGAAATTTGGTCACAAGTTTGATCAATATTTTGTCTCAAATGGGTTTTAATTTCATCTTCTAAAGCTTTGTATAAAAAAAGGTACAACGAAAATTCCACGATGGCTTGTTTGAAGCAATGAAATATTTTCATGAGGAGGATATGAGGGTCACAATTTATAGAAATTATTAGGTTGAGATAGTCTTCAATAAGTGAACGTTGGAGGGATTTTAGGAGCCTAAAAAATTATTAATTATTGACTATTCAATGACTAAAACCAATGATGAGTACCATGTCACAACCCAATGGGGTTTTATCCCACTAACTAGGGTTACTAACTTTAAACACGAATATCTCTCAAACCATGAAGAATTATGTGGTGTGCCATATATCAATGGAAACATATGGATGAGTAGAATCCATCCAAAATATACATGAATCAGAATAGAATAATTTTTCAAGTAAAAATTCCCATGCAAGATCGAGGTAGCCCCTGGTGCTGCTTGGGTTGACATCAATGACAACCACTGAACAACAATAGTAAGGTCCATGGGAAAAGGGTAAAGTCAAATTTCGATGTAGGTTATGTTAAGGGAATCATCCTATTCACCTTTTTCCTTATAATATGTGTTATGCGAAATTATGAATTACAGATAAAACACATTCCCTAAATGTGGTGCTATGCATTTAGAACAACATATCAAAGACTTTGTAGGCACTTTCTCTAAGAGTAAATAAACACACAAAAATATAGAGGAACCTAATTGTGATCCAAGTCCTTCCTACTCTCCTTCTGTCGCTCTTGTTGTAGCTTACAATCCAACTTAGATCTCTAGACTAGTTCCTACAAGTATAAACACTAAACAACAAAGAGATTGCAATATAAAAATGTCTATTTATCTTAATTAGTTAAATCGATTAAACATGAAACATATATATCAATTAAAAATCCATCATATGAAAAGTAGAAACATAAACAGAAACATATATGGGAAAATGAGCAGCAATATTTATTAATGGATAGAAGGGGGAGGTTACAACCAGCGATTGATTTGATGCCACTAGCTCTAGCATCATCCCAGCCTCATCAAAATAAAATTCTCACCAGCAACATATCACTCTTATCACACACTCAATTGAGAATCCAACAAGATTTCTTTACCAAATATCTTCCCTCCCTAGCACTAGGATCTGTGCTCAATTTATAGGGCAACTGAAGGTAGTTTCTCAATCAATGACTTTATAATAATAGGAACGACATGTTACCAAAATCAAAGGTGTTATATGGACACATAGATTCTAATTTTGACACATATGGTCTCTTATAGAAGGCACTGGCCATGTCGAGATTTCAGAACAATGAGAATTTCACTCCCATTTGACCAACACACTCTTTAATGTCGGGAAGTTCTTTGCAAAGCACCCTTGAATGGAGGTAGATAAATATGAAAAGTGGTTAGTCCCTTGAGAGGTTGCGTTGGTGAGCTCATAATTGATATAACATATACTTGAAATCTTGGAAACCTTGCAATGGATGTCATGAATAATTTGTTCTTGTCTTAGGGCATGTAGCAACTGAAATGATAGGGGATGATAGACCCGAGTTCATTGGTTCTAGGGATGATTTCTAGTTTAAAAAGGTTATTTAGAATGATGCCCAAATTGACCTATAACAATATGTATGAAGCCTCAAAAAATTTGTAAAACCTTACAACTTCTCAACCTCGTCCTCCTACTAGTTACCAGAAGATTTCCCTGATCCTCCACTAGTTGATGAAGTGATTTACCATTATTCATATTTAGTCAATCCCACTCTCTCTGAAGTTGAATCCCATGAGTCTATTCAGAACCTACCACTGGTTAAGAAAACGATTGAACTGATTCTGCCTTCAGTTGATCGTATCTTTATCGTAGAGATTCAACCCCATACCGCTCAAGTTCTTCTTGTTTCTTCAAATTCAAACTAACTAGAGGGAAAACCTCTCATTCTCAAGTTCCATGAGGGAAATCCTCCAATTCCCATAATGCAATGAATAATTTTTCTCATTCCCATGATACCCCCTACAAGAAGGGTGGCAACTTCTTTGGATTGGAGTCGACTGGCAGGATATCGTTTTCCTTCTTATTTGCCATTTCATATCACAATATAAGCTTATAATGTGGTCGTACTTGAAACAGTCATAGATGAAGGCACACCTTTTATTATTCTATCCTCAACTACTTGGGAAGCTTTAGGTTCTTCACAACTTGTGCGCGTTACCCAGAATTTGTTGGCTTTTAACAGAGGAACCAGTCAACTATTAGGGATCCTTCCTAATTTTACTATTAATTTAAGAGGAAAGACCATCTATATCAATGCGATGGTTGTCAAAGGTCCGTTATATTTTAATTTACTCCTTGGACATGATTATGTTTATGTCATGGGAGCCCTTGTCTCTTCTCTCTTTCGAGTGATGTGTTTCTCACATGAAGGAACAATTGTGACCATTGATCAAATTTCATTCATTGGTCCTAATTTGACTCCCAATCAACCAACATCCCTAAATGGTACTTATATGCAAGTGATATCTTCCCAAATATAGGTTAATCATGTGGCAACCTATTCCATGCCAACGTATACCAATGATATAGTCAGTGATATACTACATCATGTAATGGAGGAATTGGATCATAATATTTCCACTAGATCCCTTGATATGTATCCCTTCCAGAGTATTTTTCTCCCATATGATGATAACATCTTGGAATCTATGACCTATTATGGTTCATGAAGAAGGTATCCAGATCATATCTCCTTGTCTTATGTCAAGCTCATTAAAAAAGGAGAGAAAGTGTCAGATAAAAGTTCCTTGTCTTATGTCAAGGTCCTTAAAAAATGAAACAAGGTCCTTGTATCAGAGTTCCTTGTCTTTTCTGAAGCTCATTAAAAATGAAACAAGTTCTCCAGAGAAAAGTTACTTTTATTGTGTTAAGCTTGTTAAAAAATGAATCAATGTTTTCATGAGGATAGCTCTTTTATTTTTTCAACCTCGTTAAAAAATGAAACAGTTTCCTTATGAGGATAGTTATTTTACTATGTAACCCTTGTCAAAAAATGAAACAGGTTCCTATGAGGATAGTTATTTTACTATGTCAACCTTGTTAAAAATTTAAATAGGTCCCTATAAGCATAGTTCTAAGTTACTGTGTCAAGCTCATTAGAAAATGAAACAAATTCCCTTTCAATTCGATTCTTCGATTAGATCTCGTAAATTCCTAGTTGATTCTTTACATTGATCTCGTAAATGGACCTTCATTCCATCCACTTGCTAGTAAATAGTAGTCTACTTAGGTGAATTAAATGAATCTTGGGGGGCATGTACCTGGAATTGAGTCATGATTTTGGGGGTGAAAAGTTATTCCAAGCATAGTTTGTCTTTGTTTCAAGCTTGTGTAAAAATGAAACCACTTCCAAGCATAGTTTGTCTCCATTTCAAGCTAGTGTAAAATGAAACCACTTCCAAGAATAATTTTTCCCCATTTCAAGCTTCTGTAAAAATGAAACCACTCTCAAGCATATTTTTTCCTCATATTTCAAGCTTGTGAAAAATGAAACCAATTTCAAGCATAAATTTTCCACATGTTTCAAGCTTGTGAAAAAATGAAACCAATTTCAAGCGTAGTTTCTCATGTTTCAAGCTTCTGTAAAAATCCTCATCCTACCTCTCGTGATATCCTTTTTATCAACCTCTTCTTCCAAATGAACCTTTTTTTTTCATTCCATCGTCACCCTCTAATTGGCCGATCATACAATTTCACTTGGTTTTTACCCTTTCCTGACCAACATCTCTGATGAATGGTATTATTAGCCACCCTATTGACCTTTACGTGTTTTGAAAAGTTCCATCATGTCTGGAACTAGTTTCTACCATTTATAGCACTCGTTCCTCCAGAAGGAGTCCTCTTTAATCTCTTTTTAGACTCCCAAATTATAAAAATATTTTCAAGAACTTGTCTTTTCGATCTTGTTAAAGTAAATTGAAAGTTGTCTACTCAGCATAAGTTTAACCCTTTTCAGAATTGAGATAGAATAATTACGAAAAAGGAATAACTTAGTCAAACTTAACTAAGAGGCTCACTTGGATATTGTTTTTACCTTTTTGGATTCAGGAGACTACCTATGAAGAGGCACCTTTGGAGTTTCCTTTTTGCCTCTTTTTCAAACTCCCTAAACATGAAAAAGATGTTGAGCTACCCATCTGTCGGATTCATAAAACTGAAACGATGAAGGACTTGTCAACATGATGAGGCTGAGCTACTCCTTACTAGGGCTCGTTAAAAATACTAGGATGTATTCATCTGAAGGATGAACTTATACAACAAGCATATGGTATCCTCTTCAAGATTGATATTAAAAAGAAAGAGGTACTCGCTAGTAGTGGGGGGGAATGGAAGGAAACATATATATTGTATTTTGTGTGAAAGGCAGTATGTTTCTCTTGAACATGACACTTACCTTTATCTCATGTCAGTTTTACGACATCCTCACATTGTCACTTGTCTTACTGGGTTTGGGAAATCCATTTTCCTCTCATTTCATTATATTTTCACCATGACCTATGATCCTATTTTAATTCAAATGCTGCCAAATTATGGATTCATCTCACTAATATATTGGAGAGAAGTTCCACCTTAAAAATCAAACCACTTATACCATGTTTGACTTTCTTTGCATCAATACTGAATCACTCTTTCCAAATTTGAAAAATCCTATGTTTCCTATGGATGACGTGGGAAACATTATGGCCCTCCTTTTACGGATCACTTCCTATCAACTCCAGCTCATTATCCAGGAAGATGATCAATAAATCCCCTTTTGTTATTATTATTGCCTAAATCTACCTCAGGTTGAAAGAAGGCAGAGTTGAGGGTAACATCAAACCACACTCAGTCTGGTAGCTAGCCCTACCAGAACAGGAGAGGTCTCTCTCCGGGTCAATATCAACAAAAATAATCGAATGGGCTTGAGATGACTTGAAATAAAGGTTAATTTTAGGCTAGGTATATAAGTAAATGAGTTTTATTTGATTTTGGGGGTTTTTTTGGAAACAAAGGGAAAGGCAGTTTTGTGTTCGGGGATGAGGCCTAGTTTCTACAGAGTTCTGAATGGGGCAAGGAAGGAAATTGTTTTGATGCTTTGGATTGAATGAATGGATATTTTAGACCGGTGAGGAGCTGAAGAGGGCAAGAGGCTTTCAAAAATCCTCTTCAAACATATGAAAACATGGAAAATTAAACAAACTGAAGGCAGAGAAAAGCAATCTAATGAATTCCACCTTTATAACTCATTTGTTTAATTTAAGAAGAAAGGAGAAGGGAAGTGATACAAATAAACATCAATGAACTTACAGTAACATAGAGAAAAAAAACCATCAAAACATAGAGCCACATGGATCCCAAAGAGTGCTGCAAACCCTGGTCTATTCCTTTGCCAAAATTGTAGAGATGAAATGTACAATGAAGTGCCAAGCAATCCCAAGTGTCCAACCCTGAAAATGACTGATGAATTACATGATATAGACAAGCCTAACTCATTCCCATGACTCTAGGGGTCGAGCTCACCATTCTAGGAGCTGTTTCAACCATATCTAAACTAGGAACTGGAAAATAGGCAATGAAACAACTTGCCTCTATATGATAGGAAACTGATTCATTCACTTATATTTCAATTTTTGGTGAATGAATCTACTAAGATGAGTAAAAATGTGCCAAAATTACATCAAAGTCATGAAATTACATCAAGTTACATCAAGACTTACATGAAAAAGTCAAACTAGCCAAAACTAGGCGAAATTCTGAGCTGTTGAGTGAAAAATAGGCCAAATTTCCCTATGGGCCGAGCCTGAAATCTCTATGCATAGCACAAGTTTGAGGCTGATTTTGAGGGCCTTCCCGAAGTCCAAATTAAGTGTAGGATAGCTCGTTGGAAATCCCTACCTGTCTACTTTCCAACCCAAGTGGAATTTATAGATTTGGTTTCCATTTGCTCCTCCAAAAATCAAATCTCCCAACACTACTTCCTGTGTGTGCAAAAAGTGGCAGAAAGGCCATTTTTAGGGTGTTTTTGACCCTTTAGGCAACCCAAAACTTGTCAAAATCCTTAGGTAATCCATAGGCATGCATAAATTTTGATGAAAAATCCAGAAATGAAAAATTTTCCTCCAGAATAACTGCCAATTATAAGCGCGCGCCAAGTGGCGCTACGCGTCGGGTAGGAAAATCTGTGTTTAGGCCCAAAAATTCAAAATTGACAAAAATTTTCCCAAATTTCTTGAAATTTGGGCTGAATGTCCACCATCAAGCACTATGCTGGGCCAAAGAAGCTTCGACCAAAATTTGGAGTCTATCATGCCTTTTACGACGCTTTAGTGCCCTCCTTAGCCTTGCTTGCAGGATCTTGATCCTCGCTCTGCAAACATGATTTCATGCCCAATAGTGGTTCTTCATGTGCCTGAGCATGTTATTTTCCTTTTTTGCCTTCTCCAAAAGCTTCTCAAGATGAATATTGACCCTCTCAAGCCAAGTCTCTCTACCAGCCTCAATCTCCCGCTCAATGGGTGTCATCTCGTCTTGGCTTCTTCAGGCAGCTTGCCGGTTCTCATGGATGTTTTGCAACTCCATGACTATCTGCTAATCCTCCAAATGTTTGCTCTAATGCTCCAGGTATTTTATGATCCATTGGGCTCTCTGCAACTTGACGGTCAAGGTATCGATCTCAGCCTTCTGCTCCTGAATGGTCTCTCTCAACTTTGAGCTTGGAGAGCTCAAATCCCCATCAATCAATATGAAATTAGTATCCTGGCCTCCTGAAGGGCCCTCATCCTGCATAGGCCTCTTACCTCTGTCATGTACCTGTACCTGTGTTGCTGATGACGGCAACGAGACCCATTCCACCTCGGGTGGAGATAGTACTCGTCGGGCTGCTGCAAATAATAGTCTGGTGCCTCTCTGATAAGTAAAAAACACTGGCACACTGATAGGCTCTGTCTCGTGACCTTCAGGCTGATGTGAAGGTTCACCTGCATCATGGAAAACCTTTGGAGGAATCTGAGGAACTGTGAATAAATCACGAGAAATGAAATCCTCCCATGAAATGCCCTACAATCCAAGCTGATGTACAACCACAATCTTGATGAGCGCATAGTGATAAATATTTTTGTACTACTGCTCGGGAGTTTTCTTCTGCACAAGCATTGTCATCCTCTCGATATTCTGACACATGAAATAATGTATGTTCATCATTCTCACTCTTGTGAAATGCATCAATAATCTGATGCAGTAGGCATAGAGGCGTGAAAACTGGTCCTCACAACTGAAGTATCTAATAATAAGTTTCATCAAAGGTGCATAGGATTCCTTTAGGAACCGAAATGGGAACACCCTGTTGAGCTGTCTCACATAGCTAGGTCTGATGTATGGTTCATAATGCACTCTGTCCACCTGTTGTATTTTGTTCCACTGTTCACCCACATTCGGTATTCCTGTTGCTTGAGAGATGGTTTTCGGTGTCAAAGCGAATTTTACACCAGCAAGAGTTACCTGACCATCATGTAAATGCAATACAAAAAAATGATCCAACTCTTGATGATGATGAATCCTAGCAATCATCTCACAATATTGATAACATGATTGCTCACGAAAACATGCCATTACAAGTGAGCAAGCCTATAATTGAGTCAATGAGGTGGGCTCTTCTCTCACATGTTTGCCACCTTTACGAGGCCTTCTCGATGCATGAAGCTCAATGGTAGAATCAATATCTCTATCATAGGATGTATTAGTGTCTGTCTCCATGATGTTTCAAGGTCTATGTTTGGCTTATATGAGAGGAAAATGGGAATCTGGTGCTTTGTTGTTTTAATGCCAAATACATGATAGTGTGAGAGGGATTGTGGGGAAATAGGGCAGTGGGGACAATGGGGTTTAATCAAATGATAATTTTCCCTTTGAAAATTTGACAAACTTAGGGACAAGGGACAGCCACTGAATTTTTGGGATTCTTGGGGTTTGGGAATTTTACAAATGAAATGGGAAAGGGAGAATAATAGGAAATGAAAGGATTTAGGGATAGGGATAATGGGAATGAGTGAATTAGGATATAAGGGAATAGGGGAGGACTGTAATGATAATATTAAAAGTGTTGGGAAAGGAGCAACAGGTGGGGAATGGAGTTGGAGTACTTGGCACCAAAATCAAATTTTAAAACTTCAAATTCAAAACCCTTAGGAGCAAATTTTAACAAGGTGATAGGGTTTATGGTTTTGACATTCAAACTCTCATATTACCTTTTCAAACAAACCTAAACATTGGCTAATAGCAATTTCAAAGTCTCACAAACTTACTTGAAACATAGGAGGCGAATTCGTTTTTAAATTTGAGAGAGATGGCAACAAATTAAGTGTTCTGGCCCTATGCGCCATGCGCACAACCCAGTGCACTGTGATCTATGTGTGCGTCATGACCATTTAGAAATGCATGGTGAAAAACGGCCCTATGCGTCGTGCCTGGCTTATGCGTCGCGACCTCCACCCAGTGCGCCGCGCAGGTAAACTCACCAACAGTTCAGCCTCCAAACACTGATTTCGCCCTCCACAATTTGAGTTGGCTCTTTGATGACTTTGCTTGCAAATGGATTGTTTAAACACCAAAAAATATCTTATATATGATAGACTTTGATTTTTGATTTGAAAAAACCCACTTTCTAAAGTCTGAAAAATTTGACACTTTTCACATAACTCTGTTTTGCTTGTTTCCTTTGATTTTTGAGCTGAATGATGAATTTATTTTCTATCTTTGCAGGGATAGCTGGCATGGGATTTGGAAAAGGTGACTAGGGTTGCGGATGAGGAACTTCAAAACTAAAAAAAATTTGAAAATTACATTGCATTTATTACAAAGGACGAAATTGACGATTTTTCTTCAAAACAGAGTTTTGAAGAAGAATCATTATCAAGCATTATGACGATGAAATTTTTGCGATGAAAACTTATTTCGAACCTCCCACATGTGCCTGCTGACATTATTATCCATTCTGAAGACTAAATTAATGAAACCCTAGACCTAATGAGACTAAAAACCCTAAAATGACTCTTTGTTGACCAAGAGACCAAACATGACTGTAAATGATTGTGAATGATTTCGATAAACAGACACGGACCAACAGGTAAATGAAATAATGGATATGAGAGAAAATACCCTTCCGTCAGATGATCCATGCTCCTAATGGAATTCAGCTGACTGAAATGAATGAGACACCTAAAATGAAATGCAACAAGAGAAATTTGATCTCTGACGGAGGGATGAAGATACCGACTCTAACAGGTATCTTGGAGCTTGTGTGCCTCAATGGCAAGTTATTTGAATTCAAAAATAGGTTCACAAAATTGGCCTTCAATTAAATGATTATGTGAGTGTTCGACTTTCGCTTCATTTTTCACACTCATGGATTGTTTTTTTGTACCTTGAGGTCCATCGTCATCATTGGTGGTTTATCTCATTCCTGTTACCAATTTACATCATTGACTGGTAATCATGTGGTTTCTACCATGTTCAACGTCAACACATCTATTCACATGGTAAAATTCTTACTTTGGTTGGATCGAGACAAAGATGAAGACCCTGGGTTTCATTTAATAAATCTAGGCTACGTGGAGTTATTAAGTATTCATGATTATACAGATGATCCTTTCTAGTCAAATGGTTGCTCCCACGCTGTGGATAAGTGTATTCATCATGATAACCACAACCCTTTATATTCGAATGGCCTCATCCATGTCGTTGATCCATGTATTGTTAGATGCATGCTCAACGATCTATTCTTAGGCATACTTACATCAGAGATGTTAGATATATTGTATTATGTTTCGTTTGAAGGTCTCCTGACGGTGGTTCTTGTTATCATCCTATAATTTGTAAGATTGGTAAGAACAAATGACAGAGGAAAACATCAAACCACTTTGGAGTCCATGACCTAGCCTTCCTAGACTCAGAGAGGGCTCTCTCTATTTTATGATTTATGATTTAGCTTGTTGGCTAAAACTATTGATATTAGGCTAGTTATAAAAATGGTAGTATGGGTTGTTTTGATTGATTTTGTTGGTTGGATGAGCAGGTCTGCAGGGACTAATCCATTGGGCTATGGAGTCAAAAGGCTGGAATGGCACATCAACATTCAATATCATCACAGGGAAATCTAACTATGCTGAATGGATATTTGGAGCAGTATGAATCATGAGGTGAAAGAAATAGTAAGGTTCAGTAGTGACTAAAGAGCAGTTAAGAATTATTTAATCAGATTTCAGTAGAAAACATTCATATTGTAAATGCAGACATAACTAAGGTGCTCTGACAACAAATCTTAATCTAAAATTTCTAATATACAATGAGATGAATAGATTCACAGTGAAGAAAACAATGTAAACATTTAAACAGAGAAATAGCACATCACCATTTTCACACAACTCAAGAATCTTGTAAATGGTCTTTGATTATTGATGTGCAGCTCCAAAATTATAGTGCTCCAATTATCGTGGTTCTTACAATGCAAATTCTAACAATATCCAATCCTTCATAATCGAAATTCAAGCATTATTTAACTAAGAATTGAGTCAGTTTCCCTAATCTACTTTGGAAAACCTCATTAATTACAAACAAACTGAAATTATACAAGTGTGGCCATGCAAGGCCCGAGCAAAGAAAATTTCTAACAAAACACTGCCTATAGAATTAATTTTGATAGCTCTTCAATAATGAAAAACTCAAGTAGCTCTTTGTGAACCTAAAAAGTAGCTTAGAGGCAGCTGAGATGGTTGTGAAGAGGTAACAAATGGTGGCTCTGACATTTGGCCCTGCTTTTCAAGAAATAGACATTGGGTAGTTAAGTCTAGCACTGTGATAGCCACTTTTCATTGATTGGTGACAGTGTTGATGTTTTTACTACCTTTTCCATCTCTTCTGGTATACCATAACATTTCAGTTTGAACTCCCTTTGCCCGAGTCAACCTTTTCAGTCTATTTCCTTGCTACTGTAACGTTAAGCCTTGCTTTTCCTTTTGTCTCTTATCGAGTCCTACCCGAGTCTTTCTGTTGTGTTTTAGCCTATTTATTCAAAAAATGGCGCACAAAACTCATACGCCCAAACCAGAAATATTTTAGATTTCATCTTTGAATCACGTCACATCCATGCCAACATCACACTTTGCACCTTGCTGTCTTTAAATTTTTCTTAACACTTGTTCTCCTGAAACTGCACACTGCGATATGCGATTGGGTCCCACCCACATCACATATCACACTTTGGCGATATTAACATGAACATTTCGCACTGTCCTTTAACATTTGTGATTTGTGATTGTGATCGAGTCCCACCGACGTTGCATATCACACATCGGAAACTTTAACATTTACCTTATGCACCTATCTTGAAAAAATTACGATCTGTGATTGCGATTGGGCCCCACCGTCATCGTATATCATACTTTGGAGATTGTATCACGAACTTTTTCACTTATATTTGGAAACTTGCAACATACGATGAGAGGAAAAGGTCATAAGGGGGATAATAGTTGGCTGCGAAGGTCCGTTATATAAAACCCAAAGTTGGTTTTTTTTTTTTTTTTTGGGGGGGGGGGGGGGTCCTAAGGTGGTAGGCGGTATTGTGAAAGGGTGGTCCAAAATAAATCGAAAACCATCAAATGTGGAAGTGGGGAACATAGATGGTTAACGCGGATGGGTTGGGACAGGTGATGTGAGGTGGAGTTTGGGTATGAGAGTCGAGGGGGTAAAATGAAACTTAGGATAAGAGAAATAACAAAGGGGCAGGGTAAAAAGGATATGCAACGTGGTCAGGGACTTAGGAACCAAAAACATATCATAAGGTCCCAAATTTGACAAATAATCATCCCTTTTTAGACCTTTAGAGAAAAATTTGAACCTTTCAGTTTGATTTCTCTTCAGTTTTATTACAAGAAAACAATCAAGCCGTTTTTAGGCTACATATCTATAGTATGAACTTTTCATTTTTCGTTTCTCAATGAATCTACCTTCCCAACATACAATTCCTATCATTTTTTCTCCTTTTAGGGTGCATTTAGACTTGCAGACCCTGACATCATTTTTTATTTTTTGAATTTGTAACCTATCACCTATCCCTTATTTTTCCTATTGGTTTAGATTAAGCTGTTGAACCAATTTCATTTTATACCTACCTACTAATAAGCGAATATTAAACAGTCTAGAAAATCCTCATTCTCTAACCTATCAGCAGAAAATTCAAAATTGTACAATCATTCTTAAGCCGTATGATGGAGAAAAAATTTCTAAAAGGTAGT
Source organism: Pinus albicaulis (assembly GCA_034641835.2). NCBI lineage: Eukaryota > Viridiplantae > Streptophyta > Pinopsida > Pinales > Pinaceae > Pinus > Pinus albicaulis. The sequence goes on along the minus strand of CM076583.1, from coordinate 519,104,617 downwards.
GGAATTTTGATTTGCAGCACTTTCAGAAATATTTATTTTTTGTGTGGGGATTTCTTTTTACTTTTTTCCATACCCTCTTTTCTTATTATTTTTTCTCTTTTTATCTTTTTTTGGAAAATAGTTTTTAATATTGAAATCTATGTACAATATGAAAAATTTGCAATGAGGAAGTACATAGTTACCATGTCATACTGTAAATTACAGGACTCTAACAGTTCTCTCAGTTCTTGCCTTTTCTTGTAAAGAACTTCAACCACACTCCTTGTTCTAACTTCATGCTTTTGGGGGCATATGCTATACAATATTTTTCCACACTTCAATTTGTCTCGTTATACCACTAGTGTCGCAGGATATGTTCTCCATGAAACATGTCTAAAACATCCTTGAATAAGTGGAAGAAGACTTGACTTGAAAATATTCTGAAGATCTAGTCAAGAACATTGTTTTAAAAGCCCAACAGTTTCTACATAGTTGATTACTCGCACTTGTCACACTTTTACTACTTATGTCTAGCACGACTTTTTTCAGGAAAATACGCATTGGCCCTCTTTAGGAAGTTCTTCCCAAAATGGAGGGGGATATTCTTTTACTAGAAGGCTCGAGAGCGATGACATGATTTTAGGTAGTTGATGATAAGAACAATACATCCCAATCATGGCAATGGATCCTGTTTCCATGGATTTCCCTTAATATGTGGAACTCCTCCTGCCTTTATGGATCCTCAACTCCCTCTCCTTCCTTATAAATGAAACCCCTACCATCCACTAATGGTTGGTTTCCATCCTATGAGCGGAATCATGCCCAATTGATGACCATTTGCAAAGGAAGAAGTTGTTTGAAGTTGAAGTCTAGGACTTGGAGTCTCACCTGATGGTGGCTTCCAATGTCAAGGCTTCTGGTTGTATTGATCCCTTTTTCATTCTATTAATATACATTATTTGTTTAATTTCCATAAATATGTCAATTATTGTCTATTTATTTTAGTGTTCCTTGATCTGCTGCATAACGTGTACTGGAAATTATTATGCTTTGTATAGGTTTGCTGTGCCCACTTGTATTTCCTTGCAGGCACTCATCTACACCAATGGAGATCAGAATGTGATCGTGATCATGGAAGCAAAATAATAAGGGCTGACATCAAAGGAACTAGCATCATAAAGAGGTAGGAAGTCTATCCTTATTTTTTTTTTCTAGTATAATTTAGGAAAGGTTGCATATATTTGTCTCATTTGTTGCTAGATCCTCCCATAAGACTAGAAGGATCGATTTTGTCCGCAAAAAGGATTTCCTACACAACACATGAGTATTGTAAGAACCTGAAGGAAAAATTAGTTATTTTCAGTTGGAAAGAAAAAACTAATATATGGTGGGAATATTGGAATAATGTTAAATATATCATGGAGAAAGAGTTGTCATGGAGAAGGATTGAGAAATATTTATGGGAGAAGTACCTTTCTAAAAGGTACTATTATATAAAGGCCAAATATTTCTATGAAAAATAATTGGGGAAGTTCATAACTGATGAGAATAAAATCATATTCTTGCGACTGCTGAGGTATGTGCCTTATATCACAGATGAGAAGACAAATATTCAAAGGTATCTTAGTGGATTACCACAAGCTTACGGGGATAGAATACAATTTGATGAGTCGAAAACCTTAGAGGACACCGTTTGGAAGATTAGGTACTACTATGAACAATCCAAACATAAGACTAAACTATGAACAAATTGGAAGAATAAAGATAAGGAAAACTATAAAGGAAAAGGACATATGTCCTTAGGATATAAGCAAGGAGGGAAGAATGGAAAGTTCACTACTTCTATCGAGAATGAATGTAAGAAAAATATGACAATGAAAAACATAAACAAACTCCAAAATTAGCAATATAAGAGACTAAATGGTGTAGGAAGGGGCCTATACAATGTTAGAATTGTAGAGAAAACCATCTGCGGAGGTACTATCCTCAAGATAAATGGATAGATGCAAATTTGTATAATGTACAAGAAACAAAAACAAAGAATGATGTGGCCTAGAACATACCCAAAACTTATTCTGCAATGGACAATAGGAAATAAGAAAATCAAGCTACAAAATTCGAAACAGGAGTTATGGTCATCAACCATAGGTTCATATTTAAGACACGTCACCACATATGCCTTGACGATGCAGTGGTCATTCCAATGAGAAGCATCATTTTAAGCGTAAAGTGCATGAAGCCCTATAAATCACTAAACACCCTCACAACCTCAATAGAGATGGAGGCTTAGAGATTAGCAAGAATTGGCTTCACATTCTTTCCCGCAATTAAACTTAACCCCCCTATATTGGTTGTCAACATCTTGTCCATCCTCCCGCTTGTCATTTTCCTTTCATGCTTTTCGTATGTATCTCATTCATATACTCCTCCCCTCACACCTTCCCCCTACCTTCCATCTTCCTTTCTCCTTTCCCTCCTATATCAATTCCTGGCACCTTTCCTCCCACTAACCTAACACCTTTCTAAACCTCTCTTTTTAAATATTTAAACCTTCTCATCCTTCCTTTACCCCTTTTTCTTTGCTTACAATATAATATAACATCTTATATAGGCTACATTACATAATTAATAAACCCTTCTAATACTAATAATAATAATAAACTACTCATTATCTCAAATATTTAGGATCTTTTATAGTTTCCCATTGTTATGTAGGGCTTCCCTTTACTCATCTTAAATATATTTATTAAAATAACCCTAATATTGTCAATTAGTTTTATTAGCAACCATCTTTATTTATTAATAACTTCTATATTTAGTATTAATACAATTGAAAAAAAAAATTAATTCAATTAATTTTAATAAGATAATAATAAATAAACACTTATAATATCTCCTTAATATTACAATGAAATACAAATTTTATATTTATCCATTACACAATATATATTAGCCATCTTAAAATATTTATGTCTTAACTACCTATGCATTTCCTCTAAAAAATATTAGTATTAACAAATATAATAAAGGTTTTAATAATATTAATTTTAATAATTTTAAATAAGGTAGGATAGCCAATAAATAATTAATTAAACAATAATAATAATAATTTTAAATGGGTCATTATTAAATTAGAAATAAAATAAATAAAAATTTTGAAAAAAATAAAATAAATAACTAAGTAATTTAGTAAAAAAATTCAAAAATTGGTCAACCGTTTCATCTCTCTCTTTCCACTATTTATTGACCCTAATCTTTTCTCTTCTTAGCAGGTTGTCCTAAAGATGAGTCTTGATTTAGACTTGAAACATAGACTAAAAATGACGGCTGTGGATATTCCGAGTTTTACATCTGTTTGGTCAATTTAGTGTGTCCTAAATTGCTACATTAATTTATCAATCCGGGATTCGTAAGCTGATGAAGTGCGGCGCACTATATGTGCAAGATAACCTATTTCTTAACTTTTTGTCGTTTTTGGTTTTCTAAGGTGAGATGGAGATTCTAAAACAAGTATGGTTATGATTGTTTAAGGAAATGATATCCTCTATGATGATTTACCAACTTGAAACTTAAAAAGGAATTTGAAACATACAATGAAAAAACTTGAAAGGAAATGAAAATGTGCTGCTGAAATGAAAAGGTGCTGCTAGTCTAATAAATCAAAACAATGAACTATTGAGCATGAAAACCAAACTATTATTGCTGCTGTCTAAACACAAAAGAAACTATGCTTAAAGAAATCCAAAATTGCAACAAAGTAAATGTAAATCAAATTACATCAACTTGTCTTCTGATCCCTCATCATTAGTCCAACTATGATTTTCGGAAGTAACCATAAACAACTTGAGTAACTGATATCTAACTTGCAGAAAGTAAACTAATATCAAACCACACATTCATAATTCAATCCCTCACCATCAGTCCAGCTGTGGCTTTCGGAGGTAACTGAAGATGTCATGCAAAATTTAATATTTCTAACTTGCAGAAAGGAAACTAATATCAAACTACACATCCATAATTCAATCCCTCACCATCAGTCCAGCTGTGGCTTTCGGAGGCAACTGAAGATGCTATGAGCAATTTAATATATCTAACTTGCAGAAAGGAAACTAATATCAAATTACACATCCATAATTCAATCCCTCACCATCAGTCCAGCTGTGGCTTTCGGAGGCAACTGAAGATGTTATGAGAAATTTAATATATCTAAATCTAACTACTGAAGCAAATGAGCAAAACTGAAATGAACAAAGCAGTACTGAAATTAAACAGAAACTAAGAAAAGCAAATTAGCAGCAGAACAATGTTAATTCCATGTCATTAGTCAAAAAGTTATGCAAATGCCCAGGCTGCCTATTTATAACCTGAAACAAGAACACTGATCAGTGATCAATAACATAAAATATGAAGGACAGAAGTAAAATGGAAAGCATGAAAGATTATAAACAAAAATGAAGCATATATACCATGAAAGATTCAATGTATAAACATGTGAATGGATTATGGCACAATGAGCTTTAAAGAAATAAAACAGAAACTATACAATAATGCACAAAACCTTGGCAAGTGCAGGGGCCCTCTACACCAGCCTTGGCAACAATCTTCAAGTACGAATTACGTTTGAAAACAGAGTCTTCCTATATTAAAATGCAGTCATAACAGAAAGGTGATATTACGGCACAAGTGCAACGTAATTACATTACAGAGCAGACTAATAAAAACTAACAGAGACTAATCTAATATGCGTATACAAACGTGTTATTTATAACAAAGGAAATACAACTGATTCCCTAAAGTTTATGCCAATGGAGAACACGTAGACCATTACGTCCACAGATATAGGATCATGGCCGTATTGAAGAGTAAATCTATGAGGAGTGGATGTTTGAATTCGGCTATGGAGCCGTGTACAGATGTTGATTTGTCTCCCGCAATTTAGAAACGGCCATATGAACCTTCACGTGACACGAAACAGAGTCCTGTCACCGTGGGACTCTATGGTTGACTTCCATTTGGACACCTTTGACCACAGCCTCTTTAGATGGATTTGCTCGAGCCAATAGGACACGATCCATGTCCACATCATTTTAGACTTGCCCATGTGGCTCGTTTTTCCTGTAGACACCTGTAACATAGAGTTTCACAAAATGGCTGCGGAAAGTTGCAGCAGCTGCGGAAAGTGGCTAGATTCCGCAGCTAAATGAGCAAAATCTAAATCAAACAGCAGACACAAAAATATAGTTAAAAACCATGTTAGATGCTCTTTTGTAATTAATATACAATGATATTGACAACTTGGGAGGTTCAGGTGGATGAAAAAGGTATAGAAAAGTGTATGGAAAAGATGCAGATTTGAGACTCAACATACCCCCACTGTGAAGGTGTTGCATGTCTTCATGAAACCAAAATTTTGATAATCCTTCCTCAGTTCATATGCCTTGACACTTCATCCAGTACATCCAAACCTCTCCTATTCTTCCTTGGTGTTGCCAACATCCTAGGCTTCTTCATTAGGCATCTAAATTTGATATTAACCAGTGCTCTGCTTAACTTATGGCATTTCCTTTTCAATTTCTTGTTCTTCTTCTGCCATATTCCCAGATGTAGCATGGTATTATCATGAATGATTTTGTCTAATTTGCCTTGTTCCTTCAATGCCTCATTTTCATTTTTAATGTGTCTATTTAAAAGCTCTAGCTCAAAGACTTCCTGTTTTAGTGATTGGACTAGATCATCTTGTACTGTGTGAGGCTGGATGGACGAAGTACTGGGGCCCGTAGCTGCTCTTTCCAAAGATTCTATATAATCATATACTTCCTGCTGCTTGGGGTCTATATCAGGTGTCATTTTTATTGGGCTGTCCCCAAAATGCCGTGAAGGAGAGTTATCTTCAAAATCTGGCTGAGAAGGGCTCACATCAACATCTGGCTGAGAATGGGATGGACTATGTTCAATGTCTGACTGAGAATGAAATGAACCAGGTTCACTAAATGACTGAGAGTGAGATGGACTATGGTCAGCTGGGGATTGTTCAGATGTTTCTTCTCCCAAATCGATGAAATGAGGTCCTTTTATTTGCGTTTTCCTCAATTTCCCCTTAAGTCTGCTGCTTCTTCTCACACGCTGTGGTCCACTATCTTTTTTCTTTTGTTTCCCTTTCTCTGTCTTCTTGGCCATAGATGACTGTGCTTGAAGGTGAATCAGTCTTTCAGATAACACTTGATGATCTCCTTCTTCGGAAGGAGTTTGATGTATAGCCTCAATAGTTTTTCTCTCTTTTGGTGTTATTGGATTTTTACCCTTATTTTCTTTCTTCTTCCTCTTTGATAGTCTCTCTTCTCTATCAGTTCTTTCAATTGTAGTAGTAGGAGTATTTTGAATTTCATCATTTGTTTTCTTTTTCCTACTCCTCTTTGATGTGCTACCTTCAGGAATTTCTTGAGTAGGAATAATTTGAGTTTCATCATTTATTCTTTTTCTCCTACTCCTTTTTGTTGTGCTACCTTCAAGAATTTCCTGAGGTTCCTCAAAGAAATTTCTAATCAAAAATTGTTCCCATGTGTCGTTCTTCTCCTTTAACTCTTGTTCAATCAAAATTTTTACAAGACCGTGGTGATATAGATGTGGTTCTACATCTCCTAAATGTTTCTGAACAGTCACAGACATCTTCTTCAAGCTATTTAATAGAAAATATGGGAGATTGAGAGTTTGATTATCTAGAAAATTCATCAGCAACCTGGTATGGTACATATACATAGACCCAAAACGGCCTTCACAGGTAATGAATTTTTGAACAACTAGCAGCAAAGTAGCCCATTCCTCTTTCAATGCATGAACAGGAATTCCTCTTTTAAAAATAGTTATGTCCATACCTTGGTTTCGTAAGATTTTTCTCCAGGATTCATCACTAATGCTTTTATTCTTAAACCAACGCTCACCCTCTTGAAGAAATTCCGTGGCAGATGCTATAGAAGCCTCGTTCACCACAAACTTAAGGTCTCCAATCTCTACTTCCAGGCCATTGAACGACCTTACAAATGCTTTTGTCACTTCTTTATGATAACCTCTGAACTTTTGGATAAACCGCAGCCACTTTGATTTCTTCAATATATCCCTTACTTGCGGATATCCCTCCATGAACTTAGGTCCTTCCGGTTCTGCTCTTAGCAATTTACCCATTTTTCTTTCTGCTCTTCAAAGATTTGCCTGCGTGAGGATTCAATGGAAATAGAACGGCTGAATGCACGGAGATGAGCACAATGACCGTAGGTAGATATCAAAGAGTGGATATACAGGCTGTAGCGTAATAGAGAACAAAGTGGAGTGAGACAGAACAGAGAGGGGTTTCGTGAGCACGGCAAAGATACGGCTGTGAGATTAACAGAGTATAACACATCCGGCAGTGTTTTGAAATTTGGTGGCTGCGAAATAAATGTGAGCACGTTTAAACAATGGCTATGGATTTATGCGGCTGTAAGAGTCCGTGGTCAAATCAACTACGTCTCATTATCATCGGTGGAATATTGGAGTATGAGTGAAGATCGTGGTTTAATTATGGAACCGTTTGAGAATGAATGCGGGAGGATCATATGGAGATCGTGAAAGGGTTACGGGAGTTGTCAATATAATCATTGCACATCATGGATGGAGCTTATGGTTTAGAACTATATAAAAATGTGTTTTCAATGCTATTTGAAATGAATTTTACTCATACCTTGGAATCTTTGCCTTTTTCCTTGGTCTTCAATTTGTTGCTCTTCATTGATATCTTGAATGCTCCATGTCTTTATTTTTGGTCCTCTCACCTGCATTTAATTTCATGATTATGGAAATAACATCTAACTGTACATTCTTTTGAAAACAGAGTTGTAGCTGCGAAATCTTCTTCTGGCTGCGGAAACTGGAGTCAGCTGCGGAAACAGATGTCAGCTGCGGAAACTGACACAGCTATTATTTGGATGAATGGAGATGAGCAGATGACAAATGACCAGATGGAAATGGTCATGAAAAATAATTTTATTGATGAAATGGAATAAAATGAAGTGAAATGGAATGAAGTGGAGTGAAAATGAAGTGGGATGAAGTGGAATGGAATGGAGTGGATGGTCACAAAACTTGTAAAATGAAAGAGAGATTTTTTTTTTTATTTTTTATTTTTGGAAAATATAGAGTGTCAGGTGTTCCTGATTTTCACCCTATATTTTCTATATAAGACCGCCAATCAGTGATTGGTTTTCAAGCTTATACAAATTTATTTATTTATTTATTTATTTATTTTTTTAATTGAAAATAACAAAAGCTAGGCTGGTGGAGAAGAAGAATTCTTCTGTACCAACCTGATTGCAGAATTCTCTTGAAACACTTTGACAAAATCATCTTTTGAGAGTGGCTTATGATAAACTTTCAATCTATGGCCATTCACAATAAGAGGAGTTTGAAACTCATCAATGGTCTTGATTCTTACCGCTCCATTGTTAAAGATCTTGTCAATCTCATATGGCCCAAGCCAAATGGAATGAAGTGGAATGAAGTAGAATGAAGTGGAGTGGGTGGTGACAAAGCTTGTGAAATGAAAGAGAGATTTTTTTTTGGAAAATATAGAGTGTCAGGTATCCCTGATTTTCACCCTATATTTTCTGTATAAGACTGCCAATCAATGATTGGTTTTCAGGCTTATACCATTATTTTATTTTTTATTTTTTTTAATTTTTTTTTTAATTTTTTTTTAATTTTTTTTTAATTTTATTTTTTTTAACTGAAAAGAACAAAATCTAGGCTGGTGGAGAAGAAGAATTCTTATGTACCAGCCTGATTGCAGAACTTTCTTGAAACATTTTGACATAATCCTCTTTTGAGAGTGGCTTATGATAAACTTTCAATCTATGGCCATTCACAATAAGAGGAGTTTGAAACTCATCAATGGTCTTGATTCTTACAGCTCCATTGCTAAAGATCTTGTCAATCTCATATGGCCCAAGCTAATGAGTCTGAAATTTTCCTTGAAAATATTTAAACTTGGAATCAAATAACAATGCCCAATCTCCTTCTTGAAACTTCTTCTCTTTGATATACTTGTCATGCCATTTATCTCTTTGATATTGAACTAGATCAGTTCTTAGAATTGCTTCTTGTCTGATCTCATCTAGCTCATTCAACTGCTCCATTCTATGCTTTTGGGCTTCTGATAAGTCCATCCCCAACTAAACTGCTATCTTGAAGGTCTTGACTTGGAACTCAATGGGGAGCAAGACTTCCTTCCCATAAACAAGTTCATAGGGAGAATGTCCTGTTGTATTTCTCCATGTAGTTCTGTAGGCCCACAAGGCTTCAAGAAGCCTTTCTGCCCAATCTCTTCTATGTAGATGAACAGTTTTGGTGATGATACTTTCAAGAACTTTATTTGTGGACTCCACTTGACCATTTGCTTGCGGATGGTAAGGAGTAGATCTTCTGTGTTTGATTTTGTATTCTTCCATCAACTTCTCCACCAATTTGGATGTGAATTGGCTCCCCTGATCTGTCACAATTTCTCTTGGAACACCAAAGCGAGTAAAAATATCCTCATAAAGAAAATGAACAACTGAATTTTTAGTAGCAGATACTAATGCTTTAGCTTCTACCCATTTAGTAACATAATCAGTACAAACCAATATATACTTCTTTTGCTTGGATGGTGGATTAATAGGTCCAATGAAATCTAAAGCCCATTTTTCAAAGGGTTCAATGAGTACCTGTGTTTTCAATGGCATTTCATTTGAAAGGGTAGGTTTCCCTACTCTTTGGCAGCTGTCACACCTTTTGACATATTGTTTTGCATCTTTGAAGAGGGAAGGCCAATAATATCCTAAAGAGAGGATTTTATAGGTCGTCCTTTTGTCTGCAAAGTGTCCGCCGCATGGTTCATCATGACATGCCTTAAGAATATCAGGCATTTCATCTTCTCTGACACATCTTCTGATCACAAGATCTGGCCCTGTTTTAAACAATTCGTTAGAAATCCATGAATATTTTGAACTCTCCTGAATAATCTTTCGTTTTTCTCTTGGAAATAAATGTGAAGGTAGTTTCCCTGTAACCAAATAGTTAGCAATATCTGCATACCAAGGGGTCTTAATAGTTACTGCAAACAAATATTCATCAGGAAACTTATCTTCTACAGGAGAATCTTCTTTAGTATTTTGAATTCTAGACAAGAAATCAGCTACTGTATTCTGTTTTCCTGGTCTATCCAACACAATAATATTGAATTTTTGCAAAAGTAAAAGCCATCTTGTCACTCTGCTATTAGTAACAGGTTTGTTCATTAAATATCTAATTGCAGAATGGTCAGTATGAATAAAAGTTTCATAGCCTGTTATGTAATGTCTAAACTTATTA